>CAUYSK010008453.1:0-57935 GCA_963575035.1 Avahi laniger
GGCGGGCGGGCGGCGCTCCCGCTCCAGTCACGGGGACCACCCCGGACGTGCTCTGCGCACGCGCCGCCGCCCCACCGCCGCGGCCCCCGCCCCGCCCCGCCGCCCGCGCACCGCCCCCAGCCCGCCCCCGCCCGCGCCCGCGCCCGCGCCGCCTCCGGGGCCTCGCTCTAACGCGCGCGCCGCGGAAACCCGCGCCCGCGAGCCGCCCCCGGAGCGGTTGCTTCAGCGAGCTCGTTACGCGAGCGTTTTGCAAGAAGGGGGACCATAAAAAGTTGTGCGTGTTCTTTTTTAGTCCCGTGTGGGCGCAGGAAGCGAGGCCGTGCGAGCCGCCTCCCGCTGCGAGGGCTGCGGGCCGAGCGCTGGGGGCGCGGGGCGCAGGGGCGGCCTCCTGGGGGACCCGGCTTGCAGCTGCCCGCTCCCGCCCTTCTCTCCTGCCTGCCTCCCTCCCTTGGCAGGCGCTCGTCGCCATTAGAAGGTGAGTTTTGTGCTTAGGTCGCTAAAATGCAGAGTGAAGACAAATGAATTGGTATTTTTGTTACAATTTTCTAATCTTTCCTTTGCACTTTTTTTTTTAACCTGGAGAAAAGGGTCAGGGAGTGTAAAAAGCATTACCCGAGCTGCAAATGGTGTTCAACACTAAGTAGATGCCAAATTTCACTGGAAAAAGTACCAACAGATAGCTCACTCCTCGGCCCCAGTAGATGGCTATTTTTAAAACTAGCTCAATCTACTTAATCCAAAGAATCTATTTAATTTCTCACCATTGACTGAGGATGAAATTGGGTTTTTAAAAAAACCTAGGCCTTTAGGGAGCACCACAGGATTGGTACCTGTAATTCAAACCAAGGGAGCCTTGGATAGCTGCCTGGTGGCTGTTCTCCCTTGGAGTCTAAGGGTGGCCCTGTGGCCTGCCCCGCGATTGAGCTTCTGCCATCTCATATGGTTATGTCTGTCCTCTGGTCCTTACCGTTGACTACGAGAGAGTGCCCGAAGACAGAGATTTTGTCTTAGCATTGGGCCTAAGAAGTAGCAGAGTGATTGTCAAATGAAAATGTGTCACCTCATTAACCATCAACAAATGTTTACTAAGCACCTATTATGTGCCTTGAAGATTCAGTAATGACAATGCCCCTGCTCTCATGGAGATCATAGGAAAATAGACAACTAACAAATATATAAAGTGGAGCAAATATAAAGTAAGAAAGTGATGAAGTTACTATAGCATAAAGAATGTTCAGAGGTCTTTCTGACAAGTTCACATCTTGAGAAAAGAATGAGAGGGATGTGCCACACATACCCTGGTGGCTATGGGATCTTGGGCCCTCGTGAAGGCAAAAGAGGCTGTTGAGTTAAATGATAATAGATGAGAAAGTACTTTGTGCACAGGAAAGCCATTATGAAAGTATGAGATGTTTATCTCCCTGTATTGACTGTACTGAACTTGTGCCTCCAGCCAGATGCTCAGCAGTGTCTTCTAAGAGTCCAGGCTTCAGATTGGCAAATGTTCCAGCTCACTAAAGGAAGAATCTTGTCCTTTCAAGATTGTACAGGAATAAATACTCTTCCCTGGCAAAGTGAAGTGTTGAGAAATCACCTTCAAGAGACATTCTTTAAAAAAAAAATTAGTAAATAAACAGGCACCCACTTTCTTCTCATTAGCACTTTAAAAGCTTGGTTTAGGACACCCCAAGTTTGAAGATCAGAGGAGAAAGGCAGATAGAGATAGCAGGCAGCTGAAGATCCATATCTGGAGGTCACTTGCTCACGGGCAGTAGTTGACAGAACATGGTCTTTTGAAGTATAAGCCACCCACACAGGAGAAAATGCTACCTTTTCCCCTCACAGTCTAACAAAGTTTCCCTACACCTAGAAAGTTCTGTGACTCGGAACAAATATGTCCCCTACTAGCTTGGGCTAACTAAGCTCTCTGAGCCTCAGGAACCCCATGCTACCCCAGGGAGCATTCATAACGTAACACCCAGTGCTTACAGTTCACTCTAAGAAGGCCTTCCTTCCTCTAGGTTGCAAACAAATTCAGACTTAGATTTTTGCATTTATTCTATTCTCCCCTCTATTCTAAGTTGTCATCTAGCATCTGTCACCTCCACTGGGCTGGTAGCGCCTTCCATCGTCTATATCTGGCATATAGTAAAAACTCAATAAATATGAGCTGCTATTAAAAGCCTAGAGTTGATGTATAATTGCCTCAGTTCCAGGAGGCTTTGGGTTCCAGAGCTTTCTCTCCTAATAACTGATGCTGTCATCTTGGACCTTAGTGCCATCCTTTGTAAAATAAAGGGGTGGGTGTGTCAAGATGACCGCAGAGCCCTCCCAGCAGCAGCTGATTTGTGTAGACACTCAGCTCTGCAGATGCAAAGAATAAAGATTATTACAACAAGCCAAGCTATCTGCAATGGTAGACAGCTGGGGATTTCTTTCTTGACTGAATTCACCAGAGAGTCCAAACTGCTGCCATCAATTGCTGCTTCAGTTTCATTTGAAGATTATGTTATGTATCTGCTCCTCCCTAGTCTCCTTCGGCCAAGAAAAAAATATGTAACAATGACATATTGTGCTCTGGTGAGTATATACCTCCTCAGACTGGTTTGTAATTGGAATTTCAAAGGTTCACACCTTTACCCACCATTTCTGGGGTTCATGGGCCATAATCCTCTTTAAATTTGAAACCATGCCTCAGCGAAAACCATCTGCACCTCTCATTTTCGCAAATACTCTGAAAACCATTCCTGGATATCTGAAAGCAAACAGGGACTGACATGGATAAAACTTAAATGCTGTATTTCTTTGCATAAAGCTGCTCAGAAATATACACCATCCTTCCCAGAGCCAAGAAAAACATACACACACATATATTTAAACTTGTGCACACCTAGCTTTATATAAAGCAAGCATCATCTTTGTTGTCACCATTACACAAAGACTATTCAGTACCTCTGTCCTCCTCATTCCTGTTTCTTACTCTGAGCGCTGCTTACTGGGGTAGGACAGTGGTCCTGGCAGGATGTGCTTCATCTCCTTGAAAAGAGGCAGTAAGAACAATGGTGGCTTGTTCTTCTGGACAGCGATGGAACTGCTGACCCTACTGTCATTAGGGAATCGTATCTGAGTTACTTTTCCAGTTGCAGGCCTCAGTCTCTCCCATCAGCCTTATAACCAAGGAGGTGCATTTGCAAGATGACTGACAACAAACCAGGGGAGGGTGAGTGGGGTGGGAAGTCAGGGGTGCTCCCTGGGCCCAAGAAACCAAGAGAGCTCTCGGTGCTCTAGTCTACTGTTCCAGTGGGGTAGAGTGGGAAGAGAATGTGCTTTGTGTAACATGGACCTGCATTTGCATCTCTACTGTCACTTACTAGCCTTGCTTTCTCTAATAAAACACTGCTTCAGGTTGTCATGTGAAATAAAATAACATGTGAATACAGAGGTTAATGCATAGTGAATAATCAACCAGTGTGAATTCCCTTTGAACTCCCTTTTTATGTCAAAGATGACTATCGATACATCTTCTTTCATTCCACAACTCATCTCTAAACTAGTCACTTGGTGGAGGAAGGTGAGGGGGGGAGGCTGCACCGTAATTCCCAAAGTCTGCAATCTCAGATTTGAGAATAGTCTTCAGAGACCTCACTTACTCTCTTAAGTATCCTTTGTGAGGTCAGATCCATTAGCGATAGTTTTGGATTTGGGAAGTAAATAAACACTATCTAGAGTCCAATGGGATGAATACCAATCAGGATCAGAAGTGAGCCGAGACCATAAAATAAAATAAAAGCCCCATTTTCACAGAACATAGTTCCTATAAAGAAGGATGTTCTAAGTAAAACAACTTCTAGAGAACAGGACAGGAGCATGAGTTATGAGCTGAATCTCAAAGGAGAAAGACTTGCACTTCATCTGTCTGCCACATAGCAGCTATTAGACTTTGTTAAAGTAATTCTGAGTCTCAGTTTTCACATCTATAAAATGGGGGCAATGACAGTACCTATCTCAGTGTTCTGAGAATTCAATGAGCTAAGGCATATAAAGTACTTAGGATCTGAGACATCTCAAGTAGACAGTATTTTTCAGATATTATTATGGGAACTTTGAAAACCTAATCTGGACATATAAACTGTGGTATTTTTGCAAAAACAAAATACTCTCCAAGAACTCCTATGTATGAGACACTTTGCTAAGTATAGAATTTAATGCACATTAATCCTTCTTTAAACCTCATAACAACTTTATAAAGTAAATATAATGATCCCAAATTTACCAGAGAGAAATGTGAGGATGCTGGGTTATGGGATACTACTTTCTGAGCTCCCATCCTGGGCCAGGCAGTGCACTGCTTGTTATACATGCAGTGTCTGAATTAATTCCCATAGCAGTCCTGAGATGCAAGTATTACAATAATGGAAACTGAAACACAATAAAATCTCACTGCAAGTTAACATCCCTGAGCCTGGCAGACTCTAAATCCAGTGCTTTTTCCACTGCCTGCAAAATTGTTCTTTTTACTCCATATAGTGCTACTTTGTTAGATAAAGTATTTTTCCCAGCCTAGGCAACCAAAGAAAGTATCCTTATTTCCTTATTTCACCTGATAACTTGTGAATTCCTTTTCTACCGTCTTAATGGAGTGGTAGAGGAAAGGAAAGCGCTGCAGGAGCAGGAGGAGGGAGGGATATATTTGATAACCAGTGTTATACTGATAGGCTCATGTTGCCATATTCTACGTAAACTAAAGATTGCTTTTTTCATGTTCTTTGTATGAGTGCTTCTTAAATGCACTCATACAGTTTCATGTAATAAAGAAAAAAGTCAATTCTAGTCCCAAATGTACTTAATTTAATTTAAATACTCCAAGCAAAACCACTGGAGTGTTCTCAGTAAGTAAAGAAGAGAAGAACATGGTTTGGAGACAAAAAACTAGCAACAAGAGTCAGGCAGAACGGTGGGAACCGAGAAGACATGCAATGTAAATATCAACTGAATGAATGAACTCAGGAATGTATTTCTGTTCAGTCCTGTAAAAGAATAATATGACCTAATAATTGTGCCATTATGTGCCCTGCACTATTCTGAGTCATTGCCATTGCAGGCACAACCTCACTTAATACAGCAACAATATAAGCAGGTACTGTATTATCTGCATTTTAAACACAGGGGAAATCTGAAGCTCAGAGGTCACCTTGGCAAGTAGTGGAGCAGGACCAAGCAGTCTGATTTCACAGCCCATGTCATTAGTCACAGTGCTCTGCTGGCTCAAAGACAATGAATGGGTCCACAGCCTTGGGTAATTTTTCTGTTGGAGTCTATGTTATCTTTTTTCCTCCTCTGGAACTCATTACAAGCCCAACTCAAAGGCAAGCTTGACTAGTCTGGGGAGCATTCTCCTTGCCTCATTCCTCCAGTTGGGATTAATCTTCACATGGATACTTGCAGACTAGCCTCTCTCACTGTGCTTTAAGCAACTGGAGGATATATTGGCACAGTTCCGAGGGAGAAAACAGAACTTCTCCAGCAACAGACGGCTCTGTTAGTGGCAGGGGCTTGGCTCAGAACTCATACCTTCCTACTGAGTTTCCTGCAATACAAAGTTCCCAGATTGTCAATCCCTGAGGGCACCTGGGGCCTAAAATCCTATCCATCTCTGTATCACCTACATCCCCCAGGAACCAAAGGAAGGACAGAATGTTCCTGGAGCCCCAGGCTTGATGTTTTACAAGCACCATCTCCTGAAATCCTCCTAGTAACCTAGTGAGGTAGCATGTTTTCTGCTGAGAGAACTCAGAGATATGCACAATCCGCTCAGGGTCAACAATTAGTAAGTGGAGAAATGCTATTCATAGTCAGTCCGAATCCAAACCCTGCAGGCTTTTTCTTCCCCAGGAAGGCATTGCTTGGTACAGATCCCCTGTGGGCCCCCCATAAATGTGTTTTGAATTTAACTGACTCCTTTTTATGAGCTACAACAGTTCTAATATAAGTAAAACAACCTCCAGTGAAGAAAAATTGTGGTGTTTTATGGGATTCCTAAAAACTTGTAATCTATGGGAATGAGGGATTTTAAATCTTACTTTATTCCTGAAAAAGAAACATTCACTTGAAAAATGAGAATAACTTACAGAACATCCAACTTTCTTTTTCTTTGATGAATTTGTTTTAAGTTTGGTTGATCACACTGAATCATGCCCACTGGTGTGCTATGTCAAGACTGAGAATGTGCCTCTCTTATGGCCCTTTTCCATGACCATTTTCTAAGGCACCATTTTCCAAATATTTATATTTCTCCAACTAGACTATGAGCTCCTTGAGACCGGGGGGGTTTTCTGTTCACTGTTACAGCCCCAGAGTCCCAAGTGCTTAAGAGATACTTATTGAACAGATGGAGGGAAGAATAAATAAATGAATGAATGAGCAAATGTTTACAGGAGAGGGGTGCAAGAGGGATTGGGAGGAGAAAACTGGAGAGAGCAATCCTGCCAGAAAGAATTTCAGGGATAATGTGCTTTTTCCAAGCCTTTCATTTTTCAGATGAGAAAACTGATTCCCAAGAGGTCAGGTGTTTTGCCCAGCGTTCCCTGGCAGATTTGTGGGAACCTGGGGCAGATGCCAGGTAGCCCAATTCCCAGAGGTTTCTCATGTTTCAAGAATGTGAGAAGATTCATTCAAGATTAAAGACCTTCAGAAACTCCCATCTATAACAGATTATGTGGTCTTTGCATCACAGTATCAAGGAATGCCTACTGACATTTGTCTACTATTTAAAAATTGTCACAATATAAAATTTGGCACATCATCACTTAACTGACACCCCAATTTTGATCAAGAAGACTGTGCCCCATGGTTCTTACCTCCTGATTTCATTCTTCTCTATTTTCTTCCCCCTTCAGTCACCCCTTTTTCTCTTCTTTCCTGCTCTCCAAAGCCAGTAAATTCCAAATCCTCCCTCCCCCAACCCTGCCCTTCCTTAAGAACTACTGTATAAAAGATGGACTGTTTTATGACCTTAACGCTGAGAGTCAGTGTGATATTTTTCTAAGCAACCCGCCCCTTACCCCAACCCAGGGCAGCCCTCCAGCACATGGGAGAGCACGGGTCAAATGTCTCCTTTTGCCAAGTCCACTTTGCTCTCCTGATTGACATAGTTCTCTGCCCCTTGGTCATTTTCAGAGATGAGATCATTGCCTCCTGAATCCCTGAGGACATTCTCCAACAAGTGCAGAGGTATTAGGTTGGAACCAGTCAGTTCAGTTCTATTCCACAAAAACAGTTATTAAGCAGCTCTATAACCTTTCTAGTGGTTAAATGTGTGTGATCTGGATTCAGATTACCTGGGTTCAGTCCCAGCTCTGCTTCTTAATGGGGCTTGTTGCCTTAGGCAAGTTACTTAATTTCAGCTCCTTTACCTTTAAAAGGAAGATAATGATAAAGCCTCTCTCCTATGGTAGTTTAAATGAAGTAATACATGCAAGATGCTTAGGACAGTGCCTGTATATAGTAAGTGATCAATCAATGTTAACTACTAGCAGCATTATTTGCATTCTAAACAGGTGCCATGCTAGACTCTTCAGGAGCCAAAAAAACTACAGAAGAGACAGACAGACTCTGTCATCAGGGAATTCACGTGTAGGCAGTTTTCGGGACAAATCGTAAAACATTCAAAAAATTCTAACAGAAAATAAACGTGTATTTTAAAAATATGACTAATGAATGTAAAGTACAAGGAAAGGTAATTTGATGTATCACTCTCTCTCTGATTTGCCCAAAGCCCAGTTAGACCTATTTTTATAAGCATTTTTCAAAGCTGCTGATCCTCTGAATTACTACTCCATAAGAAAATTTTGATAAATGGTAGCTATCTATGACTTTAGCAACAAGATGTTTGTGACACAGAATGCCAGGGAGGTTGGCTCCTTTTCCTCAGCCAAATCATTTCACCTCCCTTGGCCTCATTTTCCTTGTGCTTAAAATCAGCAGCCTGGGGCAGAAGCTCTGTGAGGTCCCTCAGGCAATAACATCCTATAACTCGAAAGATAAATCCTTTTTTGACATCAGTGCGACAACCAACCTCAAACACCAAGAGGCCCCCAGCTTTGCTTCAAGAGCTACTGATAAGTCAAGAACTGCCTGGAGGTCTTCAGTCTGGATTGGGGGGTCCCTGTTAGAGATGCCCTATGTCATATGTATCTGTCACAGTATCCCATTGTTGTTTTTCAAAAATGTGATTTCACCTGCAGTGTCGCTGAACCTACATAACAATTAGCTGTATCATAGCAGGATTTTTCCACAATTATGTCAAATGTGGGGCATTGCTCCATTTGAAAAAAGAAAATTGCCCACCTACTGCGGAGTTTTCTTCTTAGCATATGCTATTTGGTTAACATCTTTTTTCAAATGTGAACATTCCAAATCACACTAGGGGCTCTAATAAAAAAATTTTTAAAAAACTTCTACAATTGCCTGCAAACCTCCTGACAGATGCATCTAGTTTCTATTCCCTGTTATTTTCTGTTTCTTTTTGGTTTTGTTTTTGAAAAATTAGTCTTTTTGCTCTGGCCTTAGAGGTTTAAAGATATTATACAAACTAATTTATAAAATTGCTGTGTTAACATGGACAGCAGAGAACTTACTATTGATTAGCTCTAGAGATTATTTTCAATATCTTTTGAGGTTTTGTGTGAATAAACTAACTTTTCTCCCAATATTTTGGTTTAAGAATTGAGTTTATGCCAACTAATTTTAGCATCTTGAAATTATCAGCAGTTCAGGAAGACCTTTAGGACATTGACTACATTTTCTGTCCACCTACATCCCCTTCTTTTAGGGACTATCCCTCCCTGACGCCATCTGATTATCCAGAGACTGTCAATTGTATGCTTCCCCCTTCCCAACCAAAGGGCTGGACCTAGGCTTTGCAGAGTATTCCAGACTCCTGAAAACAGCACTGATGGGTACCAGAACAGGTATTTAGTTCAAGCAAGGCCGATCAGAGCCCTTCATGAAGGACTGATACAGATGCTAGGGTAAAAGGGATATGCCTTTTCTCTACAAGGTCTAGCTCAAAGGACTTAGTAGGTCCTCAGCTACTGGTGACCGTATCTGCCACACATGAGAGAACTTGCCTAAGAATGATCATAACCAAAGGAACGATGAAATGGGAGAGGGGGGGACATCATTTGAGCCACTGGATCCACAAAATCTATCCAATGCCTAATCCTAGTTTAACCCTTGGACTTCCCAGTTACGTGAGCAACTATACTACTTTTTTAGCATAAACTAATCTGAGTTGGGTTTCTACCACTAAAACTAAAAAGCTCTGGCTAATCTTTTCCTAGGTTCTAGTGCCATCTTCACAGTTGGTAAATATATTATCTTGGACAAGCTATTCACTACCTTAGAGTCTCAGTTTCCTTATGTGTAAAATGGTGATGATGATATCCTTTATAAGGATCGTTAGGAAGAACAGATAATACACATAACAGAATGGAAGAAAATATTTGCAAATCATATTCAAGGTGAGTATTCCTTATCCGAAATGCTTGAAGCCAGAGTGTTTCAGATTTCAGAGTTTTTCATATTGTGGAATATTTGCATATACATGATAAGATATCTTGGGTATGGGCCCCAAGAGATTTATGTTTGTTATATTATGATATTTATATTTATTGGCCCATATTTATGGAGCCAATATATTTATGTATTTATGTTTCATATATACCTTACAGACTTAGCCTGAAGGTAACTTTATACAATATTTTTCATGATTTTGTGCATGAAACAAACTTTGTGTTCGATAAACCATCAGAAAGCCAAAGTATCGCTATCTCACATCAGTGCTCAAAAATTTCAGATTTTGGAACACTTCAGATTTTTGGATTAGGGATATTCAGTCTGTATCTAATAAAGGTCTAGTATCCAAAATATATATACTTTTATAATCCAATAATAAAAATACAAATAACTAATTTAAAAGTGGGCAAAGGAGTTCAATAGACATTTCTCCAAAGATACACAAATGGACAATAAGCACACAAAAAGATGCTCAACATCATTAATCATTAGGAAAATGCAGATCAAAACCACAATGAAATACCACTTAACACCCAATAGAGATGCCTATAATTGAAAAGATGGAAAGTAACAAGTGCTGTCAAGGATGTGGAGAAATTGGAACCCTCATACACTGCTGGTGGGAATGTAAAATGATGCAAATAATCTGACAGTTCTTCAAAAGGTTAAACATAGTGTTGCCATATGACCCAGCAATTCCATTCTGTTATGAACTGAATGTTTGTGTCCCTCTAAAATTCATATGTTGAAATCCTAACCCCAATGTGACGGTATTAGGAGCTGTTGCCTTTGGGGGGTAATTAAGTCATGAGGTTGGAGCCCTCATAAATGGAAATAATACCTTATAAAAGAGACCCCAGAGAGCTCTCTAGCTGTTTTTCAACCATGTAAGGACACAATGAGAAGTCAGCAGCCTGCAACAAGGAAGAGGGCCCTCACTGGAACCTAACCTTGCTGGCACTCTGATCTTGGACTTCCAGCTTCCACAACTGTGACAAATAAATTTCTGTTGTTTATAAGTCATCCAGTTGATGGTAATTTCTCAAAATAGCAGCCCCAATTAAGATACATCCCTAGGTACATACACAAGAGAAATGAAACTATATGTCAACACAAAACTTTGTGCATTAGGCCAGGTGTGGTGGCTCACACCTGTAATCCTAGCACTCTGGGAGGCCAAGGCGGAGGATCCCTTGAGGTCAGGAGTTCCAAATCAGCCTTAGCAAGAGCAAGACCCTGTCTCTACTAAAAAATAGAAAAAAATTAGCCAGGCATGGTGGTGCATGCCTGTAGTCCCAAGCTACTCAGGAGGCTGAGGCAGAAGGATTGCCCAGGAGTTTGAGGTTGCTGTGAGCTAGGCTGATGCCATCGCACTCTAGCCCAGACAACAGAGTGAGGTTCTGTCTCAAAAAAAAAAAAAAAAAAAAATTTGTGCACCAATGTTCATAGCAGCATTATTCATAATTGTCAAAAACTGGAAACAACTCCAATGTCCATGAACAGATGAACAGATAAACAAAATGTGGTATATCCATACAATAAAATATTATTCATCCATAAAAAGGAATAAAGTATTGATATGTGCTACAACAGGGGTTAAACTCGAAAACATTATGCTGAATGTGAAAGCAGCAAGATACAAAAGGCCACATATTGTATGAGCCCATTTATATTAAATGTCTAGAATAGGCAAATCTATAGACAGAAGGCAGATTAATGGTTTCCAGGGGCTGGGGAGAAGGAGTAATACAAAATGACTGCCAATGGGTATAGGTTTCTTATGGGGAGTGATAAAAATGTTTTGAAATTAGATCATGGTGATAGTCACACCACTCTGTGAATACACTAAACATCATTAAATTGTACGTCTTAAAAGAGCAAATCATATGTTTTGTGAATCATCTCAATTTAAAGAATAACCACTATGATGATGCAGGCAGAAGGTACAATTTACCTGTTAATAGTAACTACAATGGGTATGATTTACTATATACAAGGTAATTTATATACATGATATTGTTTAATACTCACAACAACCCTACAAACTAGGTATTACTCTCCTCATGTGTAATGGGTAGGAAATTGAGGCTCAGAGAAGTTAAGTGCTAGATCCAGGGTCCTGCAATTAGTAAATGGGAGAGTTAAGATTTAACTATAAGTCTATCTGATTCCAAGTTTTAAGCCCTTTCTATTATCCAGCACTCTTTGTACAAATAGTACTCTGCTGGATGTGGCAGGGCTTATAGGCTACTCTATATACCCTCTATCTAGTCTCCCTTTCTTCAGTAATAAAGCCACAGTTTCGTTCACGGCAGCAACGTGTTCAGCTAAAAGACTCATTTTCCACCTTCCCTTATAGCTGAAGTGGCTGTATAGGTAAACCTAGCAGAAGTGCTATGTAGGACTTTGGGGAAAGTACCTTAAAAAGAGCTAACTCAGCTAGAGGAAGACCCCTGTTATGCTTCCCTTTTTCTTCCATCCTCTTGCCTGTAATGTGGATGTGATGGCTGATACTCCAGCAGCCATTTGGGATCATGAGGTAATATGCTTAGGACGGCAGAACCAGAAAGACAAAAACAGACAAAAAAATACTGATACCCATGGAGGCACCATCTGGCTTTGGATTATCTCCAGACTTCTCTGGTCTGAGAAGGGGAAAAAAAAGAAAAAAACCTTAATTGCTAATGTTATTTGGGTTTTTGTTTATATAGAGTTGAAATCTAATCCTAACTTAATACACTGGGCCCATGAAAATGCTAACCAACTAAAAATGTATGAAAACAGCTAATCTCAGAAGTGGTCAAATTAGAAGTATTCTACTGAAGTCATTTTCCCAACTTGTCCTCTATGTTTTAGATTCTATACTTAGAGGCTTAGGGAATCTACTGAATTATTCTGAAGACACTCACCAAGGCCTATTTTGTGCAGTTACGGAATCACTGAAAAGACTGGTCTCAATTCACCAAATACAGGCATTACGTTTTATAAGCACTTAAATTTCATCTCAGGAGCTGCTTCAGAAACACAGCCAGAGAGGAGCCAAGAGGCTCCCACAGAGTAGATTTCTGAAGAAGCGAATTTATTTACACGACCCTTGTACAATTTGGTTAAAGGAGAGGAGACAGGGCAGATTCCAAACAGGAAGTAAGATGACAAAGCTCAAAGACTTCTTTGCTTTAAAATCAATCTCTTCAGAGCAAGCATTTAAAATTTCAGAATGATTTTCCCTGCCAGAAAGACAAACAGCTGTGGGCTTGCCACGGCAGAAATAGAACCCCAGTTTTGTTGTCTATTTGTTTACCTGATGTGATATTTATCAGTCAACGTATTATTTATATCGTGAAAGCAGGTTGATACAGTATTGTTCAGTCAAGAATGGCTTTTCTTTGGTTATCCTTATTTCTCATTAGTGTTCTTTAGAATTCAAGCCACACTGACGTAAGTGAGGAAGAAACATTTGGAAGAAGGAAAGATTTTTCCACACTGTTTTTTTCTGTAGCTTGATATATCTAATTTTGTATGCACTATGGATGGCTAGAGCTGGTAACCCAAATATTCTTTATGAGGGCAAAAATTCTGGTTTTATTTTGTATTAGAGGCTGTTGTCTGAGAGAGAGAATTCAAATTAAAACTTATTACAGTCCTTTCTTCAGAGTTTAGGGGGAATTTTCACCCTACTTTCTCCTTTTCTCCCATCCAAGTACTAACCAGGCCCGACCGTGCTTAGCTTCCGAGATCAGACGAGATCGGGCGCGTTCAGGGTGGTATGGCCGTAGACTACTTTCTCCTTTTCTAAGAGTATGGGTGTATGCATGTGGACGTGGACACACACACACATCCAATCTCATCTTTTCTAGAACACAGGAAGCAGGAAATAAATCACATAGATCTCTAGACAGACAAATTCATTCTACAAAATCCATGCACCCAAACCTATGCATTTTAATCACAGGTACGCCCCATCAGCTTTCACTTGGGCCCTGTTTTCTCTTACCTTACACACAATTCTAATAAGTTTGGTGAGCTAGTTTTTAGGCCTTCAATAAACTGAACACAGCAGATATGCTGGGAATAGTGAGAAGGAGCTACGAGGAAGGGGAAAAAAAGTACCAACCACAAACTGGAAATTTGCTTACACACCACCCCACGAAAAAAGAGATTCTAAATACATGGGCCTGCAAATGAAGGCAAACTATTATACTCAACTGCTCCCAGCCTCGATAATAAGTGATATTCAAAATGATGAACATTTGTAATCAAAAAAAGGTTTGAGGGATGAGGCTATATTCTAGGCATCATGCTAGATGCAGATCTTTAGGAGGGTTTCCAATAAAACCAGCAAAAATAACACAAAATAAAATATATTTGGTGTTCCAAAGCTTTACAGAAAATGCAGCTCCTTTAAGAAAATCAGCCACAGCCAAGCTGAGCACAGAACTTAGAAGTCAAAAGACCTGGGATCAAATCCTGGCACTAATATTTATAAGTCACATGACACTGGCAAAATATTCACCCAATTAGTGGTGACTCACCCCTGTAATCCCGGCATCTTGGGAGGCCAAAGCTGGAGTATAATTTGAGGCCAGGAGGACCAATCTGAGAAACACAGAGATATCCTATCTATACGAAAAAAAAAAAAGACTCTAAAAATTAGCCAGGCATCAATGGTATGTGCCTGTAGCCACTCAGGAGGCTGAGGAGGGAGGATCACTTGAGCCCAGGAGTTTGTGGTTACAGTGAGCTATGATCATGCCACTGCACTTCAGCCTGAGCAATGGAGTAAGACTCCATTTATATATTAAAAAAAAAAAAAAAGAAAGAAAGAAAGAAAGAAAAAAAGACTCAGCATGGTTCAGACATTTTTTCCTCCTCTCTAAAATGGGGCTAATAACAGCTTCAGAGGTTGTTGTAAATACAAAATATGGTAATATATGTGAGAGTGCAACTTCTGTGTCCCACAGTGTTCATTCAATCCAAAAATCTGAGATTTTAGGCCAGGTGCGGTGGCTCATGCCTGCAATCCTAGCTCTCTGGGAGGCCGAGGCGGGAGGATTGTTTGAGCTCAGGAGTTCGAAACCAGCCTGAGCAAGAGCGAGACCTTGTCTCTACTAAAATTGGGAAGAAATTAATTGGACAACTAAAAATATATAGAAAAAATTAGCCGGGCATGGTGGCGCATGCCTGTAGTCCCAGCTACTCGGGAGGCTGAGGCAGGAGGATCGCTTGAGCCCAGGAGTTTGAGGTTGCTGTGAGCTAGGATGCCACGGCACTCTAGCCCAGGCAACAGAGTGAGACTGTGTCTCAAAAAAAAAAAAAAAGTAGAATCTTTAAGCTGGGCTGGGTAGCTTGCACTTGTAATCTCAGCTACTCAGGAGGCTGAGGCAGGAGGATTACTTGAGGGCAGGAGTTTGAGGCTGCAGTGAACTGTGATTGTGCCATTGCACTCCAGCCTGGGTGACAGAGAGAGATGTTTCCTCTGAAAAAAAAAAGAGTAGAATCACTGAAATAAAACAACAATAGATGGGTTGAACAGTATTGCACACCCAGTTGAAGAGAGAGTTAGTGATTTGGAATTCAGAATGCAGCACAAAATGATAAAGAAAAAAATATTATGGTGGGTAATCTTTTAAATGTGCTGTTGAATTTAGGTTGCTAGTATCTTGGTGACAATTTTTGCATCTTTGTTCATCACAGATATTCTTTTTTTATTAGAGAAAAATATTAAAGAGCAGTAAAGAAACACGGAAGATAGAATGTATCAACATTTGTCTAACAGGAGTTCCAGAGAGAGAGAGAAACTGGATACAATGGGAGAGAAGTAATGTTTGACGAGGTAACAACTAAGAATTATCCAGAATTAAAGACAACCTTGAGTCCTCAGATGAGAAACCACACTAAATCCTACGGATTAATAATAAAAAATCTAGCATGGTGAAATGACTGAATATCAAAAATAAGAGAATATTTTAACACATTAACTGTCATGTGAGTTGTATTTAATTCACACCAGTTTTGAGCCCGAGGCCTCGTGAAGCATATGTAACTCTCACATGTCTCTTTACCCTGGGAGTCGTGTGGTATGCAGGCAACTCACACTGCCATGCTGTAGCATACATGTTACATGATGGGCGGCCCCCTGGGCAAAACCCTGGAGTTGGTTGTGACAATCTTACTTGCTTATGTTCTTATTGTTACAATTAATATTGACAATTTAATTGTACAAAAAACAATATAAAATAACAAATTTTTCATTAAATTAGAAAGGATCATTTTGTTTTCCAAGTTTTTATTCTATTTTCGTAACAAAACACCGTGGCCCCAAGGAAAAATCTTTTTTTCTAGTGTGGTAGTCAATGTGTTAATGTCGCCAAAAAGAAAAGAACATCACCCATCAAAGACCAACAATCAGATTATCAACAGATTTAACATCAGTAGCAGATACAAGAAGATAAAGGAAAAATATTTCCAGAAAACTGAGGGGAAAAAAACCCTGTTAACCTAGAATTTTATAATTTTATACTCAGCTAAGCTATCACAAGTGTATGTGTAGGCCAAGGAGAGGCATCTTCACTGAAAAAACTATTAAACAATGTACTTTTGGAAAAAGGGAAAATGAACCCAGAAAGAAAACATGATTTGAAGAAAAAAAGTTCACATAACAAAATAGATAATGATCTTTTCTGTGTATGGGAAATAATAAACGAGTAAGCAAACAAAATAACGTCAGATTATAAAAATTGTTTTGATGAAAGCAAGATGATAGATATATCAGAGTAACCTAGAGTGGAAGAGGCCTAAACTTGGATAGGGCAAAATTTCTTTCTTAACAACAGTACAACTGACATGTTGGGTCAGATAATTCTTGTTGTGGAGAGTTGTCCTGTGCATTGTAGGATGTATATAGCATCCCTCTACCTACTAGATACTTGCAGCACTCTCTCCAGTTGTGACAACCAAAAATGTCTGTAGACATTGCCAAAGTCCCTCAAATGGCAGAATTGCCCCCAACTGAGAACTAGAATGGGGTATTTAGGGAAAGTCTCTGAGGAGATAACATTTGAGCTGAGATCTGAAGGAAAAGCATCAGCTAGCCTAATGGTTGCAGGAAGTTCATTCTAAGGAGGTGGGACAAGTGCAATGGCCTTAACTCAGGAAAAGGTCTTGCCTACTTAAGAAACCCAAACAAGACCTGTGTGGCTGAAGCATAGTGACTGGGAGAAGGAAAGGATGAGAAATAAAATGAGGGTAGAGAAGTAGAGTAGGCAGGGGTTAGGTCCAAAGAGCTTTGTAGGCCACAACAGGGAATGCTCTGATTTCATATTTTCAAAAAGCCACTCTGGCTGCTGTGTGGAGAGTACAAAACACCGCAGGAGGGCAAGAGTGGAAAGACCCCCTGAGGGAACCACTACAGTAGCACCGAGGAGCGTATTAGGAGAGGCAGAAGAAGTAGGCAGATGCGGGAACAATTGTATAGTAATAGTTAAATACAAAGGCATATAAAGCAGTAGCATCTACCCAGCAGTTGATGGCAGTGTTATTATTACTGAGTAAGCGCCTGTGCACGGAGAGGTGATAGAGCATGTCAGCACAGTGGTTCCCAGCACAGAGAAAAGGAACCTCGGTTTCCTGGTTTCCTCTGTTCCTACTAGCAGCATAATCTCAGTATAATCTAGGGCAAAAGAGTTGCCTCTCTGGGCCCCATAGGCAGGGATATCATTCCTGCCTCGAGGACTGTTTGTGAGAAGCTCTTTGCCCTATCTGAAGCTTGTACACTGACTGCCTGACACACCGGAGCTCTCTGCAAGGGCTGGTCCCCTCCACTGAAGCTCCATGCCCTCAGAGCGCGTGCAATACAGATTCTGCTCCCCTGGCCCCTCTCTGACACCTGAGCTGGCTTGTGTCTCCCAGGTAAGGTGAGGAGTCAGGCCCAGCCCCACCACTTGGGAAGGTTACCGAAACCAATGCGAAGTGTCTAATGGCCAAGAGCTCGTGCCAGGTTGCCAGCAAGCTCTCAGTACTGCGGGAGCTGCAGGCCCCCGCCCGTCCTCCCGCGCCAGGCTCGGAAGCTCGGGGTCCAGTTCACGGGTCCCTTCCTTTGCCCACGTCGGTGACCGTCCCGAAGGCCCGGCCGCGGGCCGAGGGAGAGCCGGCAGGACCACGCGGCCGCCTCACCCCTTTCGAAGTCCATCTCCTCCAGTGTCTGCTGCACGCTGGGCGCTGCACTGAGGTGGGAGCAACAGGGACCATCCGCACAGGGCCGCGGCGCCGCCATCTCGACTTCAGCGCCAGCCGACCGGCTGTGAGCAGCCAGCTCGGCCTCGGTGGGCGGGACGGGCGGATGCAGTGCCCACCCCGTAGTCCCGGATCTGACCATTCAGCGTCCTCGGCTGGCCTCCTAGTCCCGCCACCTCTCCGGAGTTCGCCAATCAAACATCCAGGCCTTAGCTCGAGAACCAATCGAGGCGGTGCGGCGGGACTTGCTGCTCTGGGCCGCGTCCCGAGGCCGCCACGCGAGGGCGTCCGAAGCTAAGCGCAGGGCGGCAGCGCTTAGGTGCTGGGTCGTGGGAGCCGCACACCGCAGAGGGCGGGCTAGACCTTGTAGGGTGTGGGACGAGGCAGCAAGGCGCGGTCCCGAGCGTTTACATTACTTTCGCCAGAACCCAGCCCTCGAGAGGCCTCTCGGGCTCTTCCCGTTACCAACCTTGTCCCACCGGGCTCCCCAGGGCAGACGGTCCTTCCCCCCCTCTTCCCCGCACCCCAGACCCGGGCCGACTGCCCAGGGCGGTGGTGAGGGCCTCGAGACCCCCATCCCCCCAACTCCTTAAATATCCAGTAAGGGGCAGGTGGCCACAACTTGTCCTGCCACTGGAATCAACTCCACATAAGCCCCAAGGGCAGGGAGAGGGCCTTGATTTGTGAGAAGCCTCCACCCCCGCAGTGGGCTGAGTTTACTGAATTAATCTTCCTATTATCAAAACATCCTCTGGGCTGCCGCCTGCGGACCATCCCCTAAGCGTAGCATGCTCAAATCGACAGATCGACACGTTGACAGATCGCAGCCTTCTCAATCCACGGTTGAGGAAACCCAGAGCAGCAACCCATTCCAGCCACAATCCAGCTTAGTGGGGCAGACTTCATCTCCACCGCCTCTATCGGTGGGCATGGGTTAGACCAGTTGTGTCTAAAGCCATCAGGGGCATTCAGAAATGGTGCACAGACAGAATCCAGCCTGCACCACTCCCTGACCAAGACAGTGGCTTGGTGGAGCACTCAAGACTCTAGCATTCCTAGAGCGTAGAAGGCTGGAAGTAATCTTTCCTCCCCTAAGCTGGTTGGGAGCCCCAACTTCATCCAAGCAACTACCCATCTGTACAACCTTTGGCTGCTTGTAGGAAGCTCCCCTCCTCCAGCCCCCTCACTCCTACTAGCCCTCCCCAGAGTTCTGGGAAGGCAGGCTCCTCCTCTTCTCCCCGCCTGACTCCCAGCGCCCTGACTTGTCCAGTTTGGCCAGAAGCCGAGGCTGCCTCCCAAGGGGATGTGGGCATGGTCTAGTTCCCAGCCCCAAAGCCACCACTGTGGGAAAACACTGGAGCTGGGTTGTTCCCCCTCCTGAGAGGGGCACAGGCAGGCAGGACCACATAAGGGGTGGCTGCCCTGAGACAGGGAAGGCCCAGCCCAGCCTTGCTCAACCCACAGTGAGTCTTCCCTCCCGGCACCCAGAAGGGTTTTGGCCCAGAAGTCTTATCCCCATCGCAGTAATAGTTTCATTTTCTCCATTTTATTTGTCAATATAAAAATACTCAAATATTTACAACAAATAAATATGCGGGGACACAATAAGTTACACTGTTAGGAGCCCTCCTAGGGCTGGGAGAGGATATGTTAACATCCATAGCATGCCCATCCTCTCTCCCTTCCCTCCCCCAACACAACCTTTCCCAGCCCTGTACTGGAAGAGGACAAGTATAAAATACCACGGAACCCAGGGGCCAAGTGGGAGGCCCCACCCACCCTTCCCCCCAAACACACAGGAGGCTCCATCTCCCTCCCCCCACCCTGAAAACATTCATAGCCCTAGGGGCAGGTCTAGGCCCACCCCTGAGCCCTGCACTCCCCCTAAAGGGGTACAGCACCCTGCCCGCCCCACCCCCATATGTACATCACTGCCCCACACTCGGGACAGATGGGGGCAGGAGAGGCAACGTGATACGACCCCTTCCCCTTCATAGCTCTAATGACTCACCAGGAGGACCCCAGGCCTAGGGAAGACTGGACAGAAACAGGAAGGCTATGCCACACACACACACACATACACATACACACACGTGCAAACACTTATGAACACAAACACACCCACATCTTGAAACTTCTGCCTTGAAAAGTTTTGGCTGCTGGGGTCCCATGTGTCCATGCTTCACAGAGAGGAGGAAGATGCCTCCTGCGAGGCTGGTGCCCTGGTGAGCCACACCAAGTGGCAGTGCCCATGCTGAGCAGAGCAGGTCCTCATGGCCGGGCGGGTGCTGGGCAGGGTCTGTCCCAGGCAGAGCAGGTGCCCATGCCATGTCCCTGAGGTAGCTGGTGCCTGTGCAAAAGTAGGAGCTGCACCTCCCACGCTCCCCCCGCCAATGCGGTGGGGGGTTCCCCTCATACTGACGACTCCTCTGGGTTGGAGTCGGGCAGTGGCTGGCGCTGCTGCAGTTTGCGTCTCAGTTCATCAGCGAGCTCAGGCAGGGGGTGCCCGAGCCCTCCCCGGTCCTCCCCTCCTAGTTGTAAGCGCACGTAACCATTGGCATTTGAGTTCCTCCCGCCTCCCAGGTGAAGCCGAGTTGGAGAAGGCAGGGGCTGGCCTGGGATGCCAGGAGGCGGAGAAGGGGGGCCCCCACCAGGCTGGCACCGGGCGTGTCCAGGTACAATCTTAAGGGAGCCATCAGAGTAGTAGTAGCCAACAGGGTCCCAAAGTTTCTCATCTGTTTCGGGGCCGGGCCGGAAGGGGGGACTGGTGGGTTCCTTGGGCAGCTCTAGAGGGTATACCAGGGTCCTCTCGGCTGCTTTGGCCCCTTTCTCCAGTTCTTCCCGCAGCCGCCGGCGCAGGGACAAAACAAGCAGCAGCAGCACCAGGCACACAGCCCCCAGGGCCACCACAGCCAGCCACACCAGCCCCAAGTTTTCCAGGGGGGCCCGGGCCTCCAGGGTCACTGATGGGCCCGCCACTACAGCCACAAGGTAGCCTTCAGCAGCCAGCCGTGCCCCTTGCTCCTCTGAAAAGCAGTGGTAGGCCCCAGCATGGCGGGGCTGGGCAGCCATCACAACCAGGGCCTGGAGCCGGGCATCATAGAGGAAGGAGCCAGGCTGTTCTGCAGGCAGGTCCCGGCCCCCAAAGGTCCAGCGGGCATGGGCCAGGTTGGAGGAGAGTCGGCAGGGCAGAACCAGGTCTGTGCCTGCCACCACTGTGATGTTTTTAGGAGTGGGCCTGACTGCAGTAGCAGAGAAAGAGAGAGCAGAGTTAGTATAGGAAGCCCAGGACTGGGTCCAGGGCTCATCTCAATAGGAGGGGGACAAAACAGACAGCTCACCTTTCTTACTGCCACGGAGGTTACAAATGCCCGACGGGTCTGAGATTGTCACATGCTGGATCAGCAGGGATCTAATAGGGGACTCAGGGGATGTCAGCAGCCCAGCTCCAACCTCCCTTCCCTCCCTCCTGGTCCTGGCCCATGCAGAGCCCAACTCACCCAGAATGGCCACTCACAGCCACACAGCGGCTGGTGTTCATGCTCCAGGCACAGTAGGGGTCCCGGGCGAGGACACAGTCTGCACAGGAGCAGTACTTCATGCAGTCCGCTAGTGGCAGCTGCACCAGCTGAGAGCGGGAGCCAGCAAAGAGCAGCTTCTGCAAGAGAATTAGGGCCCAGGAGGGTCAGCCAGGGCCACATCTGCGGGTGGCAGCCAGGCCAGGACACAGCACAGGGGGCTCCCAGACTCCTGCAGGGTACACAAAGACAAAGGAAGAAGACAGCAGGCTGTAGTCCTAAAGAGGGAAATCTAAGAGCCAAAGAACTCACTGAGGACTTACACAAGCCAGACACAATCCTAAGTACCTTACGGACATGGCCTTATTAGAAAGGGACGACAGAAGCGTGAGCCTCGATGTGTAATCACACTCACACACACAGTGCAGGAAGTAAGTTCTCCTCGAGGCCCATCAACCCTCACAATAGCACCAGCATAAAATAAGGTGTTTTCCTCTGTTTGAATGGTGAATGCTAATCTGTGTGTTTATTCAACCACACACTTTCTTTCTGCCATTATTCTATGTTCTGGGGAATAATTCTGAATCACCATAGTTGGTAAAAGGCAAACAAATCAAAGTTCAGGGGGTGCTGCAAACATGCCAGAAAAGAGTATTGCATGAGGTAAAATGCAAGCACTCTGGGAAGCGCTCAAGGAAATGAAACGGAGGGTCGGGACCAGAGAGCAACTGGGGGCTGGCAGGAGACCAACATTGTGCGGGCATCATAAACATCTCACAGCCTGGGTGGTCTGGCCAGTAGGGGAGCGACCAGGGAAGAGCTATAGCCACAGCTACAGCACAACTCGGAGGCGTCTGAAGAAAGCTCGAGAGCAGTTGCCAAGGCCTGCCCCCGAGAACACAGCCCCATGGACCCAGCTATATGTAACAGTCCTTTGGAGTGTGGATTACGTCACTTCAGCGTACTTATTTTCAGGAACCCACCCCAAGCTACGCAAAGTGTGAGTGGGTTGGCATGCACGTGTCCCCACCTCTGCAATGGCCATGCGCGTAAGCCCGAATGGGAAAAGCAGACAGAGGGAGTGAGATAGGATGGTGCTGAGGACAGCGGTGCGGGGGAGAGGGGCCTGACTTACTACCTTGCTCTGAGATAGCACCAGGCTTTCCACCGGCTCCTGGTCAAACACCTGCAGCTCCTCGATCAGGTGGACCCAGGGCCCTAGGCTCACAGCTTTGAGCAGCCAGCCATCTCCTGTAGGGGAGGAGGGGCAAGGTGTAAACGGGGGTACAAGGCCCCGGGGCATCTCCAGGTCTCCCGGCTCTGGGCACAGGGCCTTCACCCAGCCTCCAGCTACTGTGCCCGCACACTCATGCGCCTACCTGTGCCAATGAACAGCACCGTATAGGTGGTTCCATCAAGTCCTGTAACCCGGTCAGCCACCAAGTGAGTGAAGTTGGTGTCCTTCTTCACAAGCAGGGGGCGGCCCCAACGAGGCCCCACCTGCTCCTCCATCAGTGGGTGCTTCTTGATGAAGTTGAGGGTGTTGTCGGGCAGCTCCAGAGAACTGGTGTAGCCGTGGCGTCGGTGCCAGTTGTTGATGCACTGGGAGTAGGGAGGTGGGGAGGCGAGCCATCAGCCAGGTGGGAATGGCACTGGAGCTGAGGGTGGGAACACATCCCTGCCCTAGGACTCACCGAGCCAGGCCGAGGGCTGGGTACTGGGTCGGTATAGCGGCCCCACTTCTGGGCTTGCTCACGGTACTCCTTGTAGGGACCCTCGAACACCCGCTGGATCTCTTCCAACTGGTACTCGCAGACTGCTGACAGGTCCACATCACCCCTGACAGAGAGGGAGGGACCCCAAGGGTCAGGTACACATCTTATCCCATCTTACCCCAGCTCCAGGCAAGTAGCACGACAGCAGGGTCCCCAGCACAATGCAGTCATGAGCACAATAATGCGCTGGCAGTTCTAAAGTGCCACCCCAAGGTAAGACCCTGCCCACCTCCATGGGGAGCTTTGGAAGGGGCAAGTACCCAGGAGTCTCCTTGGCTTCAGGACAACTGATCACCTGAACCTCCCGCAGAGGCCCTGTCCAGTCTCTCACCCCCACACACCATCCCTAACCTGAACACCTGCTCCTCCCCACCCCCGAGGCTCTGTGGCCAACTCACCATCGTGCCCGAAAAACCCCAAAGAAGGTGGTGTTGTGCCAGGAGGCGCCCTGCAGGGTGTGCATCGCCTGCAGCTGGTTGAAGTAGAGCTGCCAGTCGGGGGCAGAGCACACCAGTCTCGCCTTTAGGAACGTGGTCCACTTCCTCTGCAGGGTCCGTGCGCCCCCCATGTCACCCTGGCAGATGGCAAGAAGACAATGCCGGTCAGTTTCACCAGGCTGGCAGGGCTCCCGGGGCCCCCTGCTGCGGGACTCGGTACCTTGCAGACACGGGCCACGCGAGCCACCACCTGCTCGGCATAGCAGTCGTACTCCACTGCCCGCTCGCTGAAGAAGAAGTAGATCTTGTCATCGTCCCCCGTGAAGCTCCCCACACTCTCAGGTATGTAGGCAGAGCCTACAAAATGAGGTTCTGTGGGAAGGGGAGGATGGCAAGCAGTGAGGTGCTGGGCCTCTCACCGGCCTCCCAACCACAGCTGCCCCAGGGCCCACGCCAGCGCCTTGGGGCTCACCGTTGAGCCAAAAGGCCAGGTACTCTGTCTTCATGGAGTGGTGGGGCCCCATGTTACGCAGGATAACAGGCTCCGTGCCCAGGAAGTTGTTGAGCGTGGCTGAGTACAGCTCACCGTCTATGGGAGAGAGGGTCACCCAGGCCAGAAGTGAGGTGGAGGCACATTCAAGCCTCAGGGGACTCACCCAGCCTACGTCAGGAGCAGCCACTCACCCACAAGGAGGCCGGTGTGGCCCTTAGCTGGGTCATAGGGACACTTCCCCTTCCCGTCCTCAAACTCTCCACGCTCCAAAGTGAAGGTGAGCATGTCCTAGGCACAGGGAGAGAGGGGATGAGAGGGAGCTGCCCAAGGGCAGGGCTCCTCTGGGGCTGGAGCCCAGAGCAGGGCTAGGAGAGTGGGGGTGGGGGCCAGCAAGGGGGGAGGAACAGCACTCACAATGTAGGTGCACTTGGGCTGGAAGGCGTAGGTGCCGCAGACGTACAGGTGCGAGGCATTGTAGGGCTGCAGGAAGCGTATGAAGTTGAAGCACTCCGTCTGGGACAGAAAGGCGTCCAGTTAATGAGAGTATGGGGGGCAGCCCCAGGAGAGCATGCGCCTGCACTGCAAGGCCCGGCAGGTGATCACCCACCTGGTTACTCTTCCCTTTCTGAATACACTCAGTCTTCTTCTCCACTGGGGCCTCCCAGGAGATCTGGAGACAGGGAGGAGGAGATCAGTAATGTCACAGGTATGTACCATGCATGTGTCACAAACACTGCCTGTGGCAGCAACCCAATGCAAAGACGTTGTCCCCATTCTCTGGGGGCTTCTTTCAGTAGAATACAGAAGCCTCATATTGCCCCACTACACAGAATCCAGTAAATGCTACAGGAGAGGACAGAGCTAGCTAATCCTGATGAGCGTGCAGGCCTTGGAAGTCGAGCAAGACTTCCACAAGAGCAGCTGGGCAGAGGGACAGCCTGCCCAAGCGAAGCCCCTCTGGGCCCTGCTCTCTCTCCCAGGTCTGTGTGCCTCCCGCTGCCCCACCTCTCACCACTCCTTGCAGCTCCAGAGCCTCCACGCTGAAGGCAAAAAGGGCCTCTCGGGCCCCCACGTACAGGAGCCCGGTCTGCTCCGTCAGGGTCAGTGTCAGGAAGTCCTGGATGCCCGTTTGGGAAAACCGCCGTACCACTGTGGCCAGCTCTGCAGGGACAAGGGCAAGGTAGGGTGAGCAGGACTGTTGTTGAACAGGCACCTCTCAGAGTCAGTCTTCCTCTATCCACTGGTCTCCTGGGCCTAATCCCCCCAGTTCTCCGCATTAGAGCCAGGACCCCACAGCAGTGCCAGCCAAGCCTCCTGACTGGCAATAGAGGGCATTTTCGGAATAGCCTTTCGGCTCTGACAGCTCCACCCGGGCCTCCTTAGCCTTCCCTAGCCTGGGAGGAGGCAGATCCGGGCTGCTGAAAAGGAAGGACGGATCTCTCAGCCACAGCTTCCGGCCAGAGGAAACCATCAGACTGATGGCTCTCGCTCTCAGGGTCAGTGGCACCTCCGGCTGCAGGGCTGGGCTGGGCACCCCCACCCTCCCCACCCCCTGCTTCCTTGGCTGCTGCTTCCTTCTTTGCTCTGCTGCTCACTGTCCATATTAAGGGCCAGCCAGGCCCTGGCCACCCACCCATCAGGGCAGGAGGTACAGAACAGTTGTGAGCACTCTTTGCCTCAGGAAAGCCTTTACCCTAACAAGACCCACATCCAGGCTGCCAGAGATGCAAGCACAGCTGGCCACCAGGACAGGCAGGGATGGCAGGAGAGGAAGGCATCCAGGCTGGGAGGCCAGGCCAGAGAGGTCACGGGAAACCAGAGGCTCAGGGACCAGAGACGGTGCTGAAGCCTGCTGGGACCTGGGAAGCCAGGGCATTATGTCATTCATATAGTCATGTGATTCCTATGTCAGCCCCCAAAATAGCAGCCCACCTGTCCTCGGGGCCCCCCCCAAACCAGCCTCAGTCTTTGGAGGTAAGGATGGACCCAGACACAGGCTGGCACGGGAGGGCTTCATTAGCACCTCAGTGGAGACTGTGGGAGGTGAGCTCATCCCAGGTCCCCAGAGCGCACAGATGATACAAACATCTGACATCACCTCTCCATACAGGTGTTGTGCACAAGGAGGGCTACCAGGTCCACTCTGTCCCTCGCTATAAGCATGTGCACATACACACACCCATCCAGGGCCACCAGATGGCATGAGTACTGGGCAGTATTATGAGTTGGTATGGGGGGATCCTGGGGACAGATACCTATAAAGACTGAGGGGAGCAGGGGACAGAGCTTCGGTTTACACCATCCTGGTTCAGGTTTCTCTCTCTAGACTCCTAGCACTAGTGACAATTAAAGAAGTGAGGCGTGCAGAATGGCCTCTCTCCCTTGCATACCTGGGCAGCCAGTCTGGGGCGGGGAGTTGGTAAGAGCCCCCCCAGAGCCATCGTGAGTGTCAGAAGGAAGCAAATCCCAGGTCCTGATCTGTACTACCCGTTCTGGATCCCTGGGGCCACACACATCAGAATAAAGTGGGCATGTTATTGGGGATGATTCCTTAGCAGCCTGCCCCTGCACTTCCTGAGAGTACCCTTCCTCCCTTGCTGTCCCTCCTGCCTCCCACATGGCTTCTTCCCCCCAGGACTCCAGGCACTCACCCCCAGAAGATACTGTCTTCCGGGGCACAAGGTTCCACCACACCTCAGCCCCAATGCCCAGGCCCCACAGCCCCACTGCCAGCAGCCAGACAGCCCAGTGTGGGGCCATGGCACACGCCGGCTCTATGCTCCAGGCCAGCTGCCTGCTGAGGGAAAAGAAACGGTCAGAATCACAGCCATTGAAAACAAACTGGAAGGGGGCCCACACCAAGGGGCGACTGGACACCTGATCAGGCCTCTCCAGGAGCCCCTGGAAGTCCCCCTGGCAGCCAGCAAAATACCTGGGGTCTCCCAGGGCGGCTAGGAGGAGCTGAATCAGCTGGAGGCATGGACAGATTCCAAGAAACCCTCCCTGGCCGCCAGGCCTCCCCTACTCGCTCTCAACAGGAAGTTGTTTAAAAAAATAAAGAGGACACCCCCCCAACTCAGGCCTAAAAGGTTTGAGAGTTCCTTAGAAGAAAGAACCTCAGAAAGCAGGACTTGCATCCGCTGGGGCTCCAACCAGCCCCACGACCCAATTCTGGGAGGCAAACCCCTCAGCGGGGTGAGGAGGCATGCGGTGGGGCAGGCGGTGGGGAGAACCCGCAGAGGGGGACGTAGTGCAGCAGGCTGCGTGCAAAGTCCGGGCCCTAGCCCGTCCCCTCCCCCAGCACAGACAATAGCCGGGCAGAGCCCAGAACCCCGTTCCACAGCAGCAGGGCAGGGGTGGGAGTGGGGCTGAGAGCCGAAGGGGCCCCGCTTCCCGAGGCCCCTTTGTTGCCCAAGAGGGAGGCAGGAAGTGGGTGGGATGGGCGTGGAAATGACCAGGGCCTCATCCTGTTCCTCGCACAGCCTTCTAGGAGACACTAGCCCTCGGGCTGAGAGGCGGCGGGATAACAGAGCAGGCTCGGGTCTAATCAGGGATCTCCCGGCGGCGCTGGCAGGCGGGGACGTGGGGGATGAGATGGGGGAACACGAGGGGGGTTCCTCTTGGACCGCATGGCCGGCGCCCGATGCGCTCCCCCGGGTCTGAGGAACCTTCCCAACTCGGGGATTACGCCCCAGGGAACCTGGCCTAAGCAGGCCATCGGGTTTGGTTTCCACTGCTTCATGCCTCCTGCGCCGGGCACAGAGACACAGAAGCTGGGGACCTGCTCACCCGAAAACAAAGGGTACCCGCCAAGACCCCGTCCGGGGTCCCTCCGGGTCCTCCCCTCCCCCAGCTCCAGGGATTTGAATGCAAACAAAGCGGTGGCGGTAGGAGCGTGGCGGAGCCCGGCCTGCGGACGCCCCCTGTCGGCCCAGAACCCGAACGCGGGAAGGGCGGGGGGCTGGGGCTGCGTTCGCCCGCGACCGGCCCCAATATACCCCCAGCCCTCCCTCAGCTCCTTACCCCAGACTCAGGCCGAACCCGGAGGCGCGCTCCGAGGATCCGCCCGCGCAGCGGTGCCCCCACCCCCAGCTCCTCCCAGCGCGGGGGATAGGGGCAGCCAGGGGCGTGGAGGCGGAGGGGTGCGCGGTCCAGACGGTGCACCCTGCACCCTTGTTCACCCCGAGCGGCCGGCAGTGGACGGCGGCGCTCCCGCGGCTGCAAGGCGAGCGCTCCAGCCGGGTCAGGGCGGCCCGGCTCGGGCCGGGGGCCTGGCTTTCCGGGACAACCCGCCTCCCCAGCGGAACGGGGGGGCGGGGGGCCGCGGCAGGGAAATCCGATCCCACAACATCGGCCTCTGTCCAAGCCCGCCCCAAACTTTCCGTCGGCAGTGGGGGAGCCGAGGACAGTTCGGGAGCCTGGCGAGGATCTCTGCCGTGGACCGGACAGCACGAGGAACCCCGGAGCCCCTCACCAGCCCGCCCCTCCAGTCCCAGGAGCCGCAGGCATTGCACACCCCGCTCCCGAGCCCGCGCGAGGCAGCTCGCGGGGGGCGCAGGAAGGATCTCAGGCGGACAGCTGTCTCCGCCACCACCCCTCCCTGCGCCCCTAGACCCTGTGCCTCGCGCGTGCGGCAGCCCCTGCCGGAGCAAAGGGACAAAGCTCCGCGGTCCTGGCCCCACGCAAGCCAGGCTTCACTCACCTCTTGCGCGCAGCGCTAATCCCTGGGCGCCGCCCTCGCGTTCACCACCGACCGCGGTCCGCCCCTGTCCCCGCGTAGCTGCCCGCCCGCGGGCGCCCACCAGCGCTCCTCCACTGCCTCTCTGCCACCGCCCCTCGGTCCCGGCTCGGCGCCCCTGGGCTCGGGCTCCCCGCGCCACCGCGGCGGGCGCCAGCTCTTTCTCCACCGCTGCCGCGGCTCTCCACCCCCTCCCCCCTGACGTCAGGCGGTGGGGGGGTCGAGCGGAGGCCGGGGGCGGGACGCGAAGGCCCGCTCAGGAGGGGGCTGCGACCCGCCACGACCCGCGGGCCCGCCCGCTCTCCGCCAGGCGGGGGTGGGGCTCGGGCCTCTGTCCCTCCCGGTGCCCAGCCGCCCCGCGCCTCAGAGTCGCGGTCTGCGCCACAGCGCCTGGACGGAGGTGGGGCGGGGGAGGGACTCTGGGCATTGCCACGGCTGAATCGGACTCACCCGGTCTTTCTGAAGTGTCCCTGGTAGGCTCGGGAATCGGGCTTGACGCTCCAGTTACTGCAACGAACGCGGGCCAGCCACCTCGGGGCGATTATCCGAGCGAGGAGCGGCTGGGGAAACCGAGGCTTCTCTTCTGGGCAGACGATAGAGGTCTGTGTTGTGGCCCCAAATTCTGCCTTCTTTCTTGGCCCCAACGCCACTGGTCCCTGCCCTCAGACTAGCCTTACCAGCCAGGAAGACCCTCAAGTCTCCGGAGACAGTCTGGGCCTGTTTCTCACGCTCCGGGCAGAGCCTACCCCCAGGAAATGACTCCTTCTGGTGCCACTGGCAGGCTGATTAACAAGCGGCACGAGCCCTAATGTTCAGATGAAAGGGGCTGGGGAGAGCCACGAGGGAGCACCAGCACCTTCAGAACCTCCAGCCTCCGCCCACAGCCGCTCCTAGAAGTAACTTGTAGCTCTGGCCTTATGGGCGGTGCTGGGGTGTCCTCCTTCCTGCCAGCTGGTCCTGGGAGCTGAGCGGGTGGACAGAAAGCCTCAGGAGGACACCCCAACGGGCACTTGGAGACAAATGCCACCTCCTGGCTAGGAGCAAAGGGCAGGGGTGAAGGGACTTGAGGCCCTGAGGCTTGGATGGTAACTTTAAGCCAGGGTGCAGTCCTGGAGCGGAGGAACACTTTAGGCCCTGTCAGCAGATCTGGATTATAAATCAGCCCCGACAGCGGCTTTTGTTCTGGTTTAAAACTTGGCATCTGAAAAGTGGAGACCAGAAGAGTAGTGGAGATAATTGAGAAAAGCAGCCCATTTTGGTTTCAGTAACAATTGGGTCTTTGCTGGTACACATAAAGGCCCCTTCTCCCTTGCTGGCCAAAGCCACATTTCCCAGCTCCTTTCTTCTAGAAAAAAATCTGTGGCCTTGGAGATGCTGGAGATAACAATCACCACGGGGTGGGCAGGGAAGGCCCTGCTTCAGCTGACAGGGAGGGAGAAGATGGGCCACCCTGACCCTGTGTCTAATTGGGGCAAACTGGTATGCAAATGCCTTCACTTTTTTTTTTTTTTTTTGAGACAGGGTCTTGCTCTGTCACCCCAGTTAGAGTGCAGTGGCATCATCATGGCTCACTGCAACCTCAAACTCCAGGGCTCAAGTGATCCTCCTTCCTCAGCCTCCCGAGTAGCTGGGACTCCGACACAGTCTACCATGCCCAGCTAATATTTCCATTTTTGGTAGAGACGTGGTCTCACTCTTGCTCAGGCTGGTCTCAAACTCTTGACCTCAAGTGATCCTCCCACCTTGGCCTCCCCAAGTGCTAGGATTACAGGTGTAAGCCACTGTGCCTGGCCTGTGCCCCTCACATTTGTTCTGTGCTATAGACTTTGTAACCTGCCTTCACATACATTTTCTAACTCTACCCTCATGACCACCCTTTTAAAAAATAGGTATTGTTTCTTCCCCTTTTATAGATGAGTCTCAGAAAGTTTAAGCAACTAGCCCCAAGTTTCCTAGATAATAAGGAAAGTTAGAATTTTAACTCATGTCTTGGGACTCCCAATTCTGTCTTTTTTTCCCTGAAGTCACTACATATCCCGACAGTGCCCAATTCTGTCTTTCCATGAAGTCACCATATATCCTGACAGCACTCCGTTTCCTGCTCTTTTTTTTCACCTTCAAGACTCAGCCCCAGCCTCTAGGTGTGAGGGTTACCAGGCAGAGACCTGAGCTCCCTGGCTCTACCTCCAAGGTGGCCCCAGTGGAAAGTTTCAAAAGGCGGTTTGGTTTCACTGGCAGGCACAGTCTTCTTGTGCACCTCAGTGGCGGGCGTTTGGGTTCCAAGAGGGCCAGTTATGTAGAACCGTAGAACCCCCCAGCTGACAGACTGCATGAGCCATCCCTCCCAATCACTCCTTAGAGATAAGGTTATAGCTCTCCCTCCCCTTTTCCACCTTCGTGCATTTCCGGCTCTATTCTGTTCATTTTCAGCACTGGCCTTTTCTGTGGGTGGGTGGGCAGAGGATAACGTTTCCTGCATGACTACTTCCTCATGATTCATACTTTTAAATAAAAGCACAACTGGCAGAAAAATGAGGGTTCCTGGGTCTTCAATTAAGAAAAAAATTACTACTACAGGTGCGGGGCAGGGGTTGGAGGAGAAAGGCTCATGTACCTGTCTAGTCTCCCTGGAGCCTGCCTGGCATACCTTATGGGAGGTACCCACCCTTCAGGACGCTGGTCTTGACAGACCCTCCATTTGCTCAACTGCTTGTGGCCAAGTCAAGGAAAGACAGAGACATGCTAGATGCTTCCCAAGGCTCGCAGGGATCCACTGGCAGCTTAGGCTGGCCCCAAGAGATGGCTCAGGAGTCTTACTTGAAAAGCAAGTCCCCTCTGTCTCTTACACATTGGTCATGAGCCTTGGTGCCCTTCATTTGAGCTACTCACCTGCCAGCTTTCCTGAAGCAGCTTTCTGGCAGGAGGGCCCTGGGTGCCAATGGTTCTATGGTCAATGCTGCCTTGTTCATTTCCAAGGCAGCAGGAGCTGCTGTCAACCCACAGATGGGGGAGTGAGAACGCTTGGGTCAGCCACCCTTCAGGGGTCTTTCTGAGGGCCTCGGGACTGGGGTGACTGGGGACACAGGAAAAGGACTCTCCCTCTCTACTTCCTCCAAAAGGAGAGTTATCAAAGCCGTCCACCTGGGAAGCCTTTCCCTTCCCAGCCCCTCCCTGCCACCATCGCCAAAAGGAAGCAGGAAAACATCCGTCATCACAGCCCCGGATGCTGCTTTTCCAGTGGCTCCTATCAGGATATCCCCAGCCTTTCCCCAGGGGTTAGGGATCTGGGAAGGTCACAGACCTGGAGGGCAATTGGTACAAGTGCCAGCACCACTGTGGAATTCGTGGCCCTGAGCAGGCTGAGTCTCTAACTGACAGCAGACTAGTTTTAGGAGACCTGGTCAGCTCCCAGCCAGTCCCAGAGAGGGCCCATTACATGTCCCAGGGGATATCATACGCCCTTGGATGACCTCACAGTGCACACCTCTGCTCAGGTTACAGCCGGGTCTCTGGAGGGACTGAGTTGTCACCGACACCTCCTCTCCCCCTGGTGTCTGTTTCTCTCATGGGGATGGATATGTTGGGGAGCAGGGGAGGAGCGGACAGTGTACAAGAGCCAGGACTGGGCTCCAGATGCCTATGCTGATGGACGGCTCCGTCAATCCCTTTCTCAGAGCCAGGTAGGGCCAGCTCGACACCTGGAAACTCCCTGGTTCAGCCTCCAGGGCTTCCCTATTCCCTTTTTGCCCTTGGCAGTAAGAACAAAGAAGGGAAATTTCAAAGGTGATTTCCAGGTTTCCAGAGCAAAATGAATAGCTGAAGATTAACTGTCAGGATGTGCAGTGTCAGAAGCAGGGGCACCCTAAGGGAGGGTGAAGAAGGCTGGCTCACCAGACCCCGCCTCTTTTATTGGAGGATCTGAGGCTGAGCTGATGCTGCTGCAGCTTCGGTGGTGCTCCGGCCAAGGGGGCATGTGACACAGCCAGGAACAGAAACTGGAACTCTCAGTTAAGTTGCCTGGGCATCCAAGTCACCCTGGCCCAGGGTTTCTTCCACCTCTCATTTGGCAAAGGCTGTGAGACAGAAAGGTGTTCTGCGTGGTACCCAGCACTGTGTTGTGCATGTGCCTGTACTCTCTGAATAATAGATGCCCCGTACTCCTAGCACCTGGGGACCCAGTGAAGGAGGCAGCTATGTCTGAGGCAGGCCCAGGAAGTAATGAACTCCACTTCAGCACAGTGAGCCACTCGGCCTGAAGGTTCTTTATTTTGGGGAGGTCTCTCTCCTACTAAGTGGACACTCAGGACTGAGGAGTGGGTATAGGCCAATTTGTCAGGGGTAATCCCCTGCCACTTCCTAGCTACCTTTTGCGTCCCCTGCAAAACCCCATTCCAACCCAGAAAGAGTTGGGAGGGGCCCGAGACTAAGCATGGATTCTCAGGGTTGGGGGAGTAGGCAAGGTTGATACCCAGGAGTTTCCTGGGGTACAAAGGGCCCACTTACTTCTCAAGGGGTTCAGGACAAAGACACTCAGTATGATCGGGTCCCGTGAACTGATCTGGGCAAGTCTGAGGGGAAGCAAAAGCAGATCTGGAACTGTCTTTTGTACCCGCCCTCACTCCCGAGTCTGGGGAGTTGATTTCAGAGCTCAGCAATAAATTGAATTAAGGGTAATTACAGCCCTGATCCACCATCTCACTCTGTGTATTCTCTCCAGCAGGGATGGGGAGGGGAGAGTGGTCCCAGACTGGGTCCAAACAAATGTATCCCATCCCTGAGTTTCTGACAGCTCTCAGGCCACAGCAGGGCCACAGGGATAACTGCTCTTCCCTGGAGATTTGCGAGCAGCCCTCTGTTGCAGGGGGTGGAGCCTGGGCCGGAGTCACATAACTGTCCGAGGTGAGAACTCAGCAGAACTCAAGCAGAGACATCAGGAGATTGGATGCTGGGCACAGCCCTCAGGACAGGGATTGAAGGAAGTCTTCTAAACCACTGATGCTGAAATAAGACTTTAATGTGCACAAAGAAACCTCACATTAGTGACAGAGGAGGGAGGAAGGAGGGTGGGGAGGACTGAGGCCCGGGAGGGCCCAGGAGGCCCAGGGAAACCAGAGCTATGGAGACAAAGGCCTTAGGGAAGAGGAGCTGGCTGGGAGGGGAGGAGAGCTGAGGGTGGGCCAGGCAGGGAGAGGCATCCCTGGCAGAGTGGGGGCAGGGGCAGGGGCGGAGGCAGGCTCTTGCTTCATCAGGCTGGTCAGCATCTGGCCGTCCTCTGGCCTTGATTCTTCACTTCCTCCAGTTCCCTGAGCCCTGGTCACCACCTGCTGAAGCCCAGAGCTCTGGGCTGTCCCGACCCTGCTCCTTTAGGTTTCTTTCCAGGGGCTGAAGTACTGGGCCTGTGGCAAGGAGAAAAACGGGCTGTGATGGCCTGGGCCCCACGGCTGCCCACTGCCCTGAAACGCCCTGGACTCACGGCGTCCACTCAACACCCATCACAGGCTCCCTCACTGAGTGAGCAGGACTCCTGGGGCTCACAGCCCAGGCAAGGAGCGGCAGGTCAACGGGCCTGAACGGTCTGCCAGGGCCCCCTTACTCGCTGCCTACAGGTGCAGGAAGTGTGAAAGGAAGGTGGTACCTGCCCCCGCCAGGCTACGAATCACTTTTCCTTCTTTTCATGACAAACACACTGCTTCCCACCAGAGACTAGTGTGATCTAGTTCCTTGGGGATTGAGGGTGAGGTTTGCTCTCCAGCTTTCTCAGAGACTTGCGAAATCTGAGACCCAAGCCACAGCCTGTGGCCAATGTGTCAGCCCCAAGTCAGAGGTTACAGGGGAGGGACGAGAGGAGTCAGAGGAGAAGCAAGTTGACAGCTGAGGAACACTGGGGCTGGGGACATGGCCCTGCTCATCTGCATCAAGGGCTGGGGGCTCAGGAAGGGAAGAGCCTCTAAGCCAGCACAGCTGGTGCTGCCTGTTGGAGAGACTGAGGCAGAAGGGAGGGTGCCAGAGCAGGGGCTGGACTGTGGCTAAGTCGGTGGGCTTAGGAGTCAGGCTGGCTCTGGGCCCTGATTCTGACATCTCCGCAAGCTGCCTTCATGATGGGGCAAGCCATTTTTAACCTCTCAGGGCCTCTGGTTAGTTTGCCCATCTATAAAATGGGGTCCTAACAACCTGTCTCATGGGGGTTTATCTGGGTTCACATAGAAAGGAGTCTTCACACAATAAATGTTAGCTATGACTATTATTACCTTGGGGGGAGGGGCAGGGAAGCCTGGGAGCTTCCTCCTAACAGAGTAGGAGGCCAGCCTCAGGCCTGCAGGACAAGTGGGCAGAGGGTGGACAGTTGGTGCCTCTGATGCCCCTTCCTGGCACCATTCATGACAAATTGGTACTCCTGGCCCAGGCTCTTCCCTCTCTGGGGCTGTTTTTCCTTGCATTTGCTCAGGAGTAGGCTTCTCTGTGTCCCCCAGACCCCACCCCAGCCTGGACGCTGGCTTCTAGGTAAGAACGGTGAAGGCTCCCAGGCATCCCCGCCCGGCCCCCACATTGCCCTCTCCACCCATGTCCTGGCCAGGAGCTCAGCAGCTGCAGTGGGGGTGGACACGCTGCTGGCTTGGCCAGCCCTGCCTGACCACTTCCCTCCCCTCCCAGGTCTGGGGGCTGCAGGGGCACCACCTGGGGCTGGCAGTGGGCCAGCAGCTCCTGCCAACGGATGTAGGTCTGGGCAGCCAAGTCCTTGAGTTTGGTGCGATGCATGGCCCGGGGGCTCTCCCGGATATGGGTGCTGATGTGGCGGTCCAGCTGCATGCACAGCAGCTGCAGCTCGCCCTGTGGAGGAGAGGCCGAGGCTGTGGGGGAGGATGCGGCATGCTGGGCACAGCCAAAGGGGGTCAGAAGACGAAGAGGGGCATATTTGAGTGACTGCTCAGCAGCTGGGCAGGAAAAGGAGGAGAGAGCCAGCGCAACTGCTGGGGCATGGGTGAGTGTCCCTGGGGAATGGCCCATGGGACACTGTGGGGAGGAAGAGGCCATGGCTTCCTAGACTGGCCTCCTTCTCAGCCTCCTACTCTTTGCAGCTCCTGACAATTGGTTGGGCTCCATCCCGGCCAACCCTACCCCACCTGACCCCACCCTAGCCTCTTGGGAGACTCACCCATTGGTCTGGAGTAATGTCCTGGCAGCTGACCACCACCCCGGCCAGTGTCAGGAGGCTGTGGCACAGGTAGCAGGCCTGGAGAGAGAGCACAGCAAGAGCTGAGAGCCACTTCCCTAACTCCGCCCCAGAGCAGCGCAGTATCTACTCCTTCACCTACAAATCCTGCTTTCAGCCCAGTGGCCCCCAGGTAGGGACACAGCCCATCACTTCACCTCCATCTTCAGGGAGGCCTGGGTGAGGAGGGCTCCAGGCCCTGTTCACTCAGAGCTGGGAATCCCCCCAGCAGGCTTTCCTAGCTTTCCCTCTGATGAAGTACTTCCTCCCTTCCTTCAGAAAAAGAAGGAATCTCTGCCATCCAAAAACCCACACTATCCTCCAACCTTATCCTGGGGCTCCAGCAGAGAGAGCCCTCTGGGGAAGGGGCCATCCACTCTGACCTCTGGGCAGCCTCTGTCCCCTGAGGTACCCACACCCGGGACACTGCAACCAGGGCACCACTATCCCCCACAGCACCTCTGTGCAAACAGTGAAGGGAGCCCCTCTGGGGGGACGTGGCCCATGGGTATACAGTTCCCGCATTCTGCTTGCTCTCTGCGGAATGCCACCTGCACAAACACAGGCGCAGCCTGTCTGGACAGTAAGACCTGCTGACAGGAAGAGGCAGGTCAGGAGAGAGGAGACGATGGGAGATGGTTTGGGTTAAGCACTTGCACACCTTACCCACCAACTCCACCCTCATTCTTACCCACTGTACACTCTCAGAGGTGAAAACAGGACATAGACCAATTCCATCTGATCACAGATGGTTTGATCCCAGGGTACCCTGGATGCTGTTGCATCATTTATGAGACATTTGTCTGCTGTTCAGAGAAAATGAGATACAGGGAGCATCCCAAAGATAGATGAGGGTCCTGAGGGGAAGACAGCCTGCCCCTGGCACCCTAACTGCTGTCTGTGGACGACCCCTCCCCCACTCAGAGGCCCCTGCTGCCCATCCCCTTTGGATTATTTTTTTTTTTTTTGAGACAGAGTCTTACTCTGTTGCCTGGACTAGAGTGCCATGGCATCAGCCTAGTTCACAGCAATCTCAAACTCCTGGGATGAAGCGATCCTCCTGCCTCAGCCTCCCGAGTAGCTGGGACTACAGGCATGCGCCACCATGCCCAGCTAATTTTTTCTATATTTTTAGTTGTCTAGCCAATTTCTTTCTATTTTTAGTAGATACAGGAGTCTCACTCTTGCTCAGGCTGGTCTCGAACTGCTGAGCTCAAAGGATCCACCCGCCTCGGCCTCCCAGGTGCTAGAATTACAGGCGTGAGCCACCGCGCCTGGCCCCCCTTTGGATTCTTTATGTCCAGGATCAGGAGAGTGGCAGCCCGAGGATAAGCAGATGTGGGAGGGGCAAGCTCTAGAGATGGCCGGCTGGTGCAAATAGGGCCAGTGCTCAGAACCAGCCCAAGGCCCCTGTGCCCCAGCTTCCCTGCCTTGTCATCTCACCCTCTCAGAGTGCCATGTGGGCCCAAGAAACAGCAGCAGCCTCTTTGCACAGACCTAGGAGCCTGCTTAGGACAAAAGTCAGAACCATTTCTGAGGGTACCAGACTTGGCACTATCAACTGACTTCTTGAACCCAAACAGTATGGGGCAAAATCCTGAGGACAGAGGCCATCTGGAGCCCCCACCAGCTGCACCTGCCCTGCCTAGGACCCAGCCTGCTCTTCAGCACAACAGCAAAGGCCCACAGGTGGCCTGACTCCACAGGCTGAACAGACCTGGTGGCCTTGTATATGGCAGGCACAGAGGAGAAATAGTGCTGGGAGCCAGGTGGCTGCTGGGTGGGCCTCCAGGGGGACTGCCTTGGGGTGGGGAAGACCCAGCCTCTCTGAAGCCTCGCTCCACCTGCTGGGGCCCTGCAGCTGCCCATACACCGGGGGCCCAAGTCACCCACCCAGGCTGGCTTGCTGGTGAGCCACTGCTTTTCCTATGCATGGTGTTTGGTGGCTCCTTGGATTCCCCTTCCCTCCAGCCTGGCCTTGCCCTAGGGAGGGTCCAACAGCTTTTGGGACTCCTTCCAGCCTTTGCAGTCCTAGCAACAGTTCATTGGCCCCTTCTTATAAAGCAGGCTCAGGCCTGTGTGCCAGACACTGCCGTGACTAACACACAAGGGCACACACAAGGACATCAGAGAGAAAGAAGGCAATCATTTGGTGGTCAAAAAATACCAAACTTCAGCTTCCCCATTGACCAGAAGGAGAAAGGTCTTTCTAGGGTTTGTTTATGGTTTTTTTTTTTTTTTGGGGGGGGGAATAAAACTTAGAGGCTTCAGGGAAGAAGTGACTAAGCTAAAGAGGGCCTTAGAGGAACAGTAGGATTTGAGACAGAGATGGCCCTGTGGGGGTGGAGGCGGGAAATTACAACACCAGACGGATCCTGAGGGCTGATGCAAGAAACAGAGGCAGGGCACACTGGGGACTAGAGGCCAGGTGGGCGGGAGCAGGGGTGGGCAAGGGGCTACCTGGGGACAGGGCTGGCAGCAGAAAGTTGTGGGTGATGGAATGTGGCCATATCCCATATTGGTGGGACGGAATATACCAGCGTGAAAACTGGGCTCTCTCTGGAAGAAAGAATTGCAGGATGTTCTTCATCTTTCTTTTTAAGATCGTTTCTCTACAATGTGTGTGCTTTATTCATATAATGAGAATACAATGAAAGTCGGTTTTAAGGGAAATTTTAACAAGACACTGCCAATTATAACTGACCCAACCTAACTGGGTTTGGGGTAGGTGTGGGGCAAGGAAGAGGGACATGACCTTGAAGAGAAGCTGAGGCCCATCCTTGAGAGGGCAAAGCGCTTGGCGTTGAGCAAGCTGATGGTGAGATGTGGCAGGGGATGTGGAAGAAAATATCCAAGGGCCACAGGTCAGGTGTTGAGGTGGTGGTGGGGGGGGGAGGCACCCCAGGGCTGTCTGCAGGGAGGATGTGCTGGCCCCGGAGGGGAGAAGGGGGACTGGCACCTTCGAGACCTTTCACTTGTAAACATTCCCAGCACCTGAGGGGCCCAGTTCGCTGGTGGAGGTCTCTGTATTACAGAGGCCTGGCTGCAGAACTTATCTTCCCAGGAGGAGGAGGAAGAGGTGGCAGCATCCTTGAGGTGGGGAAGGTGGACAGACCTTAGGATGGAGGGGTGCCCTGGAGCAATACCAGGGAAGAAAGTCTGTCAGCAGGATTTACCCCATGCAGTGGGGATTCACTGGTTTCACAACTTGGTTCTTATGCTGATTCCCATAATTGAACCTGCAGGGAAAATCCCAGGAAAACTACTTGGATGTGTTATTTTGGAAGGGGGGAGGGGCTGGGGCTAGCAAGTAGGAAATGGTAGTCCTGAAGAAAAGCCCCGTTAGCCACACTTAATAAGCTGCTCTTCCCAAAGGGGAAAAAATAAGCCTGCTACTGCCTGGAGGCTGGGTGTATATTTTCCTCCCATTTGAGGGAGCTCCCTGTACTTGGGCCTGGCTGAGGGGAGGCCCTTTAAGGAAGTTTTTGACCCAATTTAAAGGAATAATTTTCCACCTGTGGCCAGAAATCACAACAAAGCCTGCAGCTGCACAGCTCCCCTCCCTTGGAGCACCTCTGGGGGCTTGGCCAGAGCTGGGCATCTAGTGGAGCTTTTGAAAAAAGGCTTCCTTATTGGCATAGGAAGCTCCCAGACTTCTGTCTCCTCCTCTCACCTTCCAGACAGAGGGTGAAGAAGTCCCCACCTTCCCCCTGCTCCTCCTCTATTTGTGTGAAGGTCACAGGCACAAAACATCAGCAGAAACTGGGGGCTCTGTGGTCAGGAGCAGGTAGAAATACAAGGGCAGGCCTGAAGCGCAGTTTGCAGTTTGGGCAGGGGTGGGCCAGCGAGGGGCTGTTCCCAGCAGGAGGAGAAGTAAACAGCCAGGTGTGAGCTGTGCTTCCTGCTCCCTCCCTCCCTGGTGTGACCAGCCCCTGAACTCAGCAAGCCCGCTCCTGTCCTGGCTGGCACCGCAGAGACAGGTTGGGGTTCCTCGTCTTGCCTTTCAAGACACAGGGAGGGGAGGCTGAGCAGAGGCCGAGCTCCTGCCCACTTGCCTGCCTTGCCCATTCCTTCACCACTGGGAATGCCATGTGCCTGAGGGAGGCCCTTCCAGGCCTCTCAGGACTGCCTGACCCTCTGTGGGTTGTGGGGGCTATGCTTGCCCAGGCCTCAGGACCTTGTCTGAGGATGGGGCCCTGATCAGCTAGGGCAGCCCAGCTCCACCCCCTCTGGAGATAAGTGGAGGCTGGGAAGCCCCAACAGGAAATGAGACCCAGTCAATAACATGGGGAGAGGCAGAGTCTGAGGGTGAGGAATGGGACATGCCTGAACCCAATACTGACAAGATGGGACCATCCCCTGCCGCGGCTGCCAGTAAGTCCTGCAGCTTCCATCTTCTGGGTCTCTCCCCAGAGTCTGGCGGGCTGGCTCTTCCCAAAAGTTCTGCACAGGATGCCTCATTCCTGGATCTAGAGCCTAAAGTGGGCCATACCCTTCCCCTGGGGAAGGATGACAAGGATGAGTGATAGTAGACAGCCTACTGGGACTGTCACCAGAGAGGAGAAGGTCAACGTCTCCATGTTCTGGTTTAGCTGGTTCTGACCCCAGGAACCCCCAGCCAAGACTCCCAGGTCAAGTGGGATCCATTAGCAGCACGTTTGTCATAAGATAAAAGGAAAAAAGGGTGGACATTTCCCAGGAACTTCGTCCTTTAGAAAATTCCCCTCTAGCTAATGCCAAGGGCAGAGGCTGTGGCTTGGGTAATTTATGCTGAAGAAGGCAGGAAAGCGGGAGGGAGAGGCTCTCCCAGGAAGCCACTTTCTCTGGCCAGAACATCATGGTTTCTCCCACCTTGGGTCATGACCAAGAATCCAGCCTTACCCTAGGCATGTCTTCAAACCAAGCCCTTTTCCTGGAGGCTGCCAGACAGGGTGGGGATGGCCATATCTTGCCATTGGCAGGAGGACCCTGTGGGAGCAGGTCCAGCCAGGCTTTGGGGCAGCTGCTGTGGTGGGGAAGAACCAAGGCTGACCCAGGAACACCTACTGGGAAGGACCAAGACAAATCCAAAGGACACGGCTCAACCAGTCAGGCTGCCGGGGCCCAGGGGCTCCCCTAACAGGTGTCCTTGCTTCTCACTTAGAAAGCTGGGCCTGAATGCCTGCTGCTGCTGGGCTGCCTGCCTGGCACCCCAAGATCCCAGAGCAGCCTCTTTTGTTTTTGTCTTTCAATGCACACAGGCTCTGAGTGGTGCCACCCTGGGGAACAAGCATTCAGCTCTAATCTGCCTGGGCTGCTGTCAGCCCAGTCTCAAGGGCCTGGAGGTCTAGCCGAGCCAGATGACTGACCCCAGGAGAAGAATTCTGTCCTTGAAGCCATCATTGCCATGAGTGGGTCCTCTCAGGGACTTAGATGCAAGCACAGGTACTAAAGATCAACTCTAGAAACAATCTAGCATGGGAAGGACTAAGCTGTGCTGGTCTACCTTGGGCCACTTCAGACCCAAGGCTAGAGCTGGGCACGATCCTTCTTGTTCCTTCTTTAATAAATTTAAACCTATATAGCCCTACTTCACAGCTTCCTGACCCAGGGGGGTATGTAGAAAGGGCCTGGTGATCCCCACATTCTCAGATGTGGAGGCTGAGGCTGGAAGAGGTCCCTTATGCACATGATCCCATGTCCAGTAGGGGTGGGTCTGGTCCAGAAGCATATGTCTTGGCTCTCACCCTTCAGCAGGACAAACTCCCTGAGTGTGTGTGTGTGGGGAGAGTCTCTAAAGGGGATTGACACTGTGGACATCCACCAGCAAGGTCCTTCTGCACCCTGAAGCAAGGGGCCACAGGCCTCCTAGAGGCAGGACAGGGCAAGGCTGAGGCCACTCCCCTCAGGCAGTGGAATGTCCTTTGCAGCCTGAGCCCCAAGGGTATGGTCCAGGTACTCCACCACAGGTTGGGCATACAACAAAAATTAGTCATGAGCAATCCTGAGGTAGGGCTACTTGCAGGCCTCAAGCCAAGAGCCTCAGTCTGGGGAGAGAGCCAGAGCTTGTCCACTAGAACACCAGATGAGAGGGGATGCGTTTTTCTTAGTACACTCCATCTGAACCTGTCCGGGAGTGTGGCACCAGCCATCATTGCTAGGCTGTCACTTCTTCCCTGCATAAGCAACCTGCATGACTTACTCCCCTCACACAGGAAGTTCTCCTTCCAAAGTTACACCCCCTGAGCTTGGCTTTGGCAGACACTAAAGAAGCAAGCGGAGGGCTGCATCTAAAGTTCTGTTCCCAAAGGAAAGCTGACTTGGGAAGGCTGATCTGACCAGGGCAGATCACCAGTCATAAGCTTTAGTGAGAAGGAAATGACAAGGACACATGAGCAACCGCTAGGAACTGGGGCGGGTGACACAATACCTCTTCCTAACCCAGGGTCCTTGAAGACAGAAGGCCGAGAGGCCAGAGAGCAGACGTCATAGGTGGAGCCTGCCAGACTCACCACGGCTTTGACAGGCAGGACACCCAGTTCTGTAAATGAAAGTGCTTGTTGGGTGTGGGGGTGGGTGGAGCCCTAAACATGGAGCAGGGATGAGGCCAATTTAGGGTGATGGGAGATGGGCTGGTAGCATCTGGACAGGAACAGGACTTCCGGCTCAGCTGCTGGGAACAGCCACTGCATGGAAAGTTGCTCTCGGGGCCCCGCTGGGCAGAGAGGTGGGATGTCTCTTCCCAGGCTGTGGAGGACTGAGAAGCCCAGCATGTGTCCACACCCTCCATTTCCTCAGGACGGGAGCCTCACCTGCACCTCCAGCTTCCCAGAGAGTGAGTTCAGAGACTTGAGACCCCCTCACAGTGGGACTCTGTTTTAAGCTCTATCGCGAACTTGCAATTGGACTCTGAGCAGCTCTGGCTCCTACTCTTGGTACTGAGGACAGGAAGGGAACAAGGAGGCCGTGGCACAGTGGGGCTGGGGTAGAAAAGAGAGGGGGGCTGGGACAACAGCAGGAAGGCTGAGGGCTCTGTATTCCTGTGGATCTGCTGCAGGGAGGTTATCTCAGAGTGTCTGACCTGTTCCTCTGTGGCTAGTGGAAGGAACCACAGCACTGGGGCAGATCCTTGCTAGAGTGCTCCCACCCAGCCCACCCTTCCTCTCTGGCTTCCTGCTGGCGGTGGGGGCTGGGGAGACGACACGCAGGGATTGGCAGACTCTTCCTGCTCCTCCAGCTGGGAGCAGAGACCCTGACCCCAGGGGGATGTAGACCGGAAAACCCAGCTCTGCTGGCTGCCCAGGGAGGGACAAGATTCTCAGCGCATATGTGTGAGAGTCTACGCCTATACACATGTGCACGTGCACATCAGTGCATGGGTGCGAGTGCTCGAGTGAGTGCATGGGGGTGCAGGAGGGAGCCACTGACACCAGCCGGTGAGCCTGCATGCCTATCCTTACAGAGCAATGGCTTCCCCAAAAGCCACGTCCTTGAAAGCCATGGCTTCCCCCTTCCCTTTTTATCTTTCTCCTTCACTGAATTGTCTCCTGGGGTGTTGGCACAGCCAGAGCCTGGGAATCACTGCCCTCCCACACTTCCTGGGGATACCAGAGCACAAGGCCACTGCCTGTGACTGAGCAGCAGAGGGATGCTGTGGACATCCAGTATTTATGAGCACCCAGGATCCTTCTCCTTCCTTTCTAAGAGTGTCCCAGCCTCGTATGCCCTACACTCAGGCCAAGTTGTTCCATGGTGGTGATGTCAGCCCTGACTTGAGGGGCAGACATGTGTCTCGGGCTGGCCAAGTCACTGTATGCTAGCCTGGCTATGTGACTGGCTTAGAGGTGGGCACATGACCCAAGCCAAGCCAACAAGGCTCAACTCTGAGACTTTCACTGGGTCTCTAGGACAGAAGCTCTTCCAAACCCCCACCCACCCAGCTAGGGTTGCTGAGGGCAGGAGGCAAGCCTGGAGTTTTTCACGACCTGGGAATGCATCAGGCGGCAGAGCTGAGGAGTAGAGAGAGCAACACTGAAGTTTCACGAGATGGTTTAGCCACCGGATCCAGCTAAGCTCAAGCTGTCCCAGGGCTTTTCAGGATTTGGGTTTGTGTTTCCATCACTAAAGAGGCCTGGCAAAGACAGGGAAGAAGGTACAGAAAAAGTGGTGAGTAGAGGAGTTGAGAAGGCTTTGGTTTGCCTAGCGATTGCTCCTACAGACTGAGGATGGTGTGTGGGACCTTCCCCACTCATTCTAGATCTTCCTGAGCTGGGAGCTGCAGCTGAGCTGCTTAGACTCAGTGCCTGGAGAGTCTTGCTCCTGCACCTGCTCTCTGGGCTGGCTCAGGCCCGGAAGGCAGCTGGGTGGGACTGGGTGCAGAGGAGGTGAGAAAAGGTCCCTCACATAGGCTGCACCTGCTCAGGGCCAGGCATTTCGGTGGGGACAGTGAGGGTTGCAGCTGGGATAAGACTCTGGACCAACCCTCACAGGCGACTCTGTTTAGGTCCATGAAGCAACGTGTTGACTAGCCACAGATTGAGTAATGCCCGCAGGAATCCAAGGACAGGAGACAGTAGGTGGACACTTGCAGGAAGAGGAACAACAGGAGCAAGGACATGGGCACGAACATGGAGGGTTTCTGGGAGAGACAGTCATGCTTGGATTCAAATGTCATGGTTTGACATGCAGGGGTAAAGCCACACAGATGAGGTAGGGCCAGCTGGTGGAGGCTCTGGGTGGCAGGGTTTGAGTATAATGTGACAGGTACTAGCATCTATCTTTCTTAAGTTAGAATGGGAGGAAGACACTCCACAGAGTTGTCCAGGAGGACTTAAAGGGTGAAGACACACAGGCAGAATGTTAGGTCAGAAGCTGATGAACCACCTGCCTAGGGAAAGGGACTCCAAAGGGTCCCCAGGAGGACCGGGCCGGGGTGGGGCAGGGCAGAAAGCAGGCCCAGAGGCTGTCTGAAGAATCCAAGTCTGCCCTCCCCAGCTTAACTCTGTCACTTCAAGCCTGCTCAGACACTTGCAAAGAAGCCAGAATTCCTGGGACCCAAACAAAGCTGGCCAGGGCCTGCCTGGCCGTGGGATGCTCAGAAGTACCAGCCCATCTCCAGATATGCAGACGTCTCTCCTCTCCCCACAGGGTTAGCTTCCCAGAGGCTTCCTCTTTTTTTTTTTTTATTTCAGGGTATTATGAGGGTACAAACATTTTGGTTACATTTTATGTCTTTGCCTCACCCAACTGAGGGTGAGAGGTATGCCCTTGCCCCCTACAATGTTCCCCGTGTCCTTTAGTTGTAAATTTACCCCCTCCCCCCCCTCCCCTAATCCCTGGAGAATATTACTGCCATGTGAGCACCATAGTGTTCATCAGTTAGTACCAATTTGACGGCGAGTACAAGTGGAGCCCATTCTTCCGATCTTGTGATACCTCACTTCGGATAATGGGCTCAAGCTGTATCTAGGAAAATATAAGAGGTGCTAGATCACTGTCGTTTCTTATAATTGAGTAATATTCCATTGTATGCATATACCAAATTTTAATAATCCACTCATGAACTGACGGGCACTTGGGTTGTTTCCACATCCTTGCAGTACTGAATTGTGCTGCCATAAACATTCGGGTGCAGATGTCTCTATTATAGAATGTCTTTTCAGAGGCCACCTCTTTGAGGTTTATTTTAAAAGATGTCTGATGCTCCTCATTGGAGGAAGTAAGACAGAACCAACCACAGACTAGCCAGGGGAGGAACTCAAGAGTCCTGAATATCCATTTTCTGTTCCTCAAAACCAGTTTCCTCCTAACCCTTCCGACCTTGGCCTGACCGTGGGGCAGCGTTCTCCCTGAGGGGCAGGAAGGAAAGCACAGGCACTTCCAGATGAGAAGGCAGAGAGCATGGTGGTGGGGAGCAGAGGCTCCACCTGCCTTTCAGGGTGACACAGGGCAAGTGGCCTGTGCCCGAGGGAACACATGTCCCTTGCTGGAGCTAAGCGTGCCAGTGAGAGAGGGCAGAGGCAAGTGCAGAGCTGCCAGAGGGCAGTGGCACCCTCCCTGCCCTGCCCCTGCAGCAGGAGCCAGGCCTCTCCCTACCACAACCTCCATTAAGGCAGCTCTTGGCAGGGTTACCGGGCACAGGGACAGACAGCTGCAATCCCAGCAGTCGGAGCAAAAGCAGTAAACTTGTTTGCCAACTCTATCAACACACTCCGCACACTACAGGATACACGGGAGATGTACACAATGCACTTGGCACACAAACACATGGCCAGCCATGTCCTCCGCAGAAGATGGGCAGAGACACTCAGAGTGACAGTGGAGTCGGCGCAGTTGGGATGAGTTCGCCCCAGAGCATCACCCAAACTCAGGAGCACACATCCTCCCCCAATAAAATCAACTCTTTGTAAATACACTTCTCCAATAAACAAGCCAACCCCAGGGCACAGGAGCACAGAGCCCCTCCAGGAAGCTGGCTAGAGCCACCTGCAGTCAGCTCCAGCTTGGTCTGGGTGGTGCCCCTCCAAGGAAGTCACAGAAGCAGAACCCTCAGAGAGCCCCAGGTTGTCGACCCTTAAGGATATCACCAGGCTGGGAGGAGGCCACGGCCAGGAGGCACATGAGGAGCTAGGAACCAGGCCCCCGTTACCTCAATTCTGCCTCTACTCTGGGACTTCCTCCTTTGTGGTCCTTAGTTTTCTTTCCAGACAATGGGAGACAGTTAATTTCCTTGCAGTTCCCACATTTAACCAACTACGGAAAAAATTCCATCCTACCTTAAAGATACCGGTTCTATGTACCTTACAAATCCCTAAGAAGAAAAACGGAATTTAAAAACTCCCATCAATATAGCACTGGTACAGCAAAAGGCCTGGGGAAAGCAAGAAACAACAGGAAAATGTAGTAAGTATGAGCACCACATGCAATGGCAGGTTTGGGGAGACCCAGATATCAATAATCTCAATAGAAGTGAATGGGCACGACCAACACTGGACAGAACACAACTAGACAACATCTGGCCGGATATGGTTCATGCAAGTCAGCTGAAAGAAAACAAAATGCCCCAGGAAGCCCCTGGTTCTGGGTTGGAGGGCTGAGCTGGTAGCCTTGAGGAGATAGCGGCAAACTGAATTAAGTTATGCAACATTTGTCTGCCTGGGGCCAGAAGGCCAGTGTCACAAAGGAGGCCTGGGAAGGCAGTCAAGGCAACAGCTCTTGCAGAACAGGTGGGTACCCATAGGCCCAACGGAGGCCAACTCTGAGCATTAGACTCTCCTGTATGACAACACCCTCTCCCACCTCACCCTGCCAAACAGGGCACCTGCCCCTCGCCGGGCTGTACCAGACCCCCAGGCATCACTCGGACCCAGATGTTTATCCTTCTCTGGGAGAGCCCAGCTCAACCCAGCCATGCACAGGGTGGTCCGTAGCTACCAAGGGACTCAGCAACCATTTTCTTTATCCAAAAGCTCTTTAAAATGCTAAAAGCATTTTATTAATAATTAGCTTGTTAAGCAGGATATCACAAGAAGCTCTTGTATTCCATGTGAACTCTGCCATGATTTGTTAAGCCAGGACTTTGACCAAGCTGGGACAAACAGCCTCTTCTCCAGCTCCCGCCACCACCACCTGCAGTGTTGTAGCAGGAGCTTGTTGCTCCTTTTGTTAAAGTTTTTGGTGCTCAGCTTTCTCAGCAGGAACCTCACTAGCTTATAATTTCAAACAATGTGCTGGGATTGACTCTTTCACACACAGGTAACACTTATGAAGTCCAGGGTCTCCAACAGGAGAAGCCCAGGGGGCCGCCACTCAGAGGCTGGTCAGATGGCGTGCAGGGAGACGAAGGTTTCCAGAATAGGGACAGGAGAGTGGATGGCCAGAACAGGGTGGAAGAAGGGAGTTCAGAGAGGGAGAGAGGAATTAAAATGGGATGCATTCATTTGTTCATTCATTTGTTCATCTAGTGCCAAAGATATGCTGCAGTGCTGAGAGATACCAGCTGTGCCCATGGTCTAGCTGGACAGCCAGGCAAGTAAACGGAAGATTGCAAAGCCATGGGATTGGTGAGGAGGGAAAATTCTGCCCTGGGTACCAGGGAGCAGCTCTCCCAGCCTCTTGGAGGGAGGGAGGAGCCTGGGCCACGGCCTGAGGCAGAGACAGGAGGAGGGGTGAGGACAGAGGAGCCTGGCAGCAGTGTTTATCTGCAGGGCTGGAGGAGGGCTATGACCCTGCAGTGTAGAGCAGGAAATCTCCCAGACGGGAGTGAGCTGGGCCTGGGGGATGGGCAGGTGTCAAAAGGCTCTGCACAGTAGCCCTGAGGGCTGGGAAAGTAGCCATTTCCTCCAGGCTGGGTCACCTCAGGCCAGCCTTACTTTGGCCTCAGTTTCCCCACTGCACTGGAGGGGGAAAAAGGCGAAGACTTTGAGCTCTGGGATGAAAGGCTCAGCCAGGGTCCAGACCACCGCTCCTTGTAAAACAGGGTGGATGACGCCGCTGCTCTTTCTGACTGGTGAGTAGCCCAGCCATCCTCTTTGAAGATGAAACATGCTCAGGCCTAACGAGGAGTCAGTCGGTTGGGTTGAGGTGGGGGCGAGGCCCAGTCACCTGCCCCGCCTGGCCCCTCCCCGTCAGAACAGTACCCAGCCCAGGGGACACAAGGAGGCCATTTCACACTTTTCTCCACCTGTGCAGCCTCCTTTCCCCTTGGCCACCTCACTGGAGGGAGGCAGAGGTCAGGGGGAGCCCAGCAAGCTCCAAGGTAGCCTCAGGCTGCAGGAAAGGTGTTCTGAGAGCTGCCTTGGCCTCATTTGCTCCCTCCACTGCCCTGGACCAACACACCCAACTCTTTTGGGGCACTCTGTTAGGACATGCCGGCCCCTCCATGTTTTCAGGCGAAATAGTCATTTCCAATATGGCAGCTGCCTGGGGGATGCTTTTCAAGCCTCCTTTACATGTATGGGGACAGCCCTCAAAATAAAGGATACCCTCAGCCCACTCATTCTCCCTCCTCCCCGGCTGTAGAACGCATATTTTCTGTGGCCAGAAGGCTCTGAAATGTGGTGAGCCTGGCATGGGCCTTGCCTGGCAAGGGCCACATCTCTGCTAGGTGAGGTTGAGGACTGTCCCCCAAGGTGCCAGGAAGCCTCCCTCTTCATGGCCGGACCAGACATAAGCCTCTTTTTTTCTCTCTCACCCCGCCCTTCCCTGCCTCAGACCTGCTCAGATACCCTGAGGGGCTGCCGCACCTCCACTCCAGAGGCCCCACCACCAGCTCCAGTTTCCCGGGAAATACTTGGCAGAGGAAAAGGGGCTGCAGACCAGCTCACACTCTCCCAGGAGGCAGCAGCCTCATAAATGCACTAATATTGGGCACAATTGAAAGAACTTTCCCTACATGTTCCAGAAGAGGAGCAGGCACCTGGAGATTAGCATATCTTCTTAATGGTTCATTTGTGTTCATTAAGTAATTAATTCATTTATCTGATTTGCAGAGTGGTGCCCAAAGGTGGGACTCCTGGATCACCAACATCCAACCTCTGAGTGAAGTTTTGGAATTACCACCCTCCTAAATTAGGATGATCTCTATCTCCATTCTTTATCCCCGAGTCCCCAGGGATAGGAGAGCTCACTGAGAGCCACCCCCTGCTTTCCAGGGAGCTGGTCCTGGGATGCAACTCTGAAGCCCCCATACCAACCACCACCTCTGCTCTGACATTCGCTCCAGGGACCCCACAGGCCTCACTGTTGCAACCTCCAGGCCGTGTGGCACCTCCTTGCCCCTGACTCCTGCCAAAGCTTGCCTTTCAGGAAAGAAGGGCAATGTCTGGAAAGTCAATTAAGAAGAATTGGGGACGGCCAAGGACTCAGCCTCAGTGACAACCATAGTGAAAAAGAACAGGGAGGCTGGGCCCAGCTCTGTCTCCCAGGAGAAAGGATGCCCCTCACGTCCAGACATCCCCTGCATTTCTCCTCTGAATGCTCCCCTCTGCCTCCCCCATGCCAGTATTTCAGCTCTGCACCCTCCGAAACTGTGCTGCAAGAAGAACGGAGAGCCCCAGAGAGCCCTACAGCTCACAAAACCATGCCACCGCTATGAAGGCTGCAGTGTGCGCATGAGCAGGGCCAGGCAGCTGCCCTGCCCGCACACCTATGCACACGGCATCCCCCGCACCTGTATGAGCGGTACATGCAAAGGCACTAATTATAGGCCATGGGAGATGAAAAGCACCTCCTCTCAACACAGGGAGGCAGCCTGTAGGTCTCTGTCCGGGCAGCCGTAAGGACCCGCAGGCTGTGCAGTGTGGACAGTCCTGCCTTCCCCCGCTGCCTGTGGTAGCAATGCCCTGGGGGAGGTAGGCAGTGCTGAGTGCTCACCTTATAGTCTAGCTCGGCACTGGCCTTTGGCTGTTGTTCCTGGCAGGCTGGCAGGGACTCACAGCCCAGGTACTGCCCAAGGGATGACGGCCTCATGAGGCTCAGGAGCCGGCTGAGGGAAGACAGCTGGGGAGAAGAAGGAAGGTTGTCACTCACGGAAGGTGGCAGCTGAGAGCTCAGGGTGCTCCAGGGACTCTCAGCCCAGACACCTCAGCTGGCGGCAGTGGGTCAGAGCACCTGCCTCCAAGACCTGGATCCACCTCACTTATGAGCTGTGTGGGCCGGGCGCAGTGGCGCATGGCTGTGATCCTAGCACGCGGGGAAGCCTAGGAGGGAGGATTGCTTGAGCTCAGGAGTTTGAGACCAGCCTGAGCAAGAGCGAGACCCTATCTCTAGTAAAAAAAAAAAAAAGAAAGGGCTGGGTGCGGTGGCTCACGCCTGTAATCCTAGCACTCTGGGAGGCCGAGGCGGGCGGACTGTTTGAGCTCAGGAGTTTGAAACCAGCCTGAGCAAGAGCGAGACCCGTCTCTACTAAAAACAGAAAGAAATTAATCGGACAACTAAAAATATATAGAAAAAATTAGCTGGACATGGTGGCGCATGCCTGTAGTCCCAGCTATGCGGGAGGCTGAGGCAGGATTGCTTGAGCCCAGGAGTTTGAGGTTGCTGTGAACTAGGATGATGCCACGGCACTCTAGCCCGGGCGACACAGTGAGATTCTGTCTCAAAGAAAAAAAGAAAAAAAGAAAGAAATTAGCCAAACAACTAAAAATAGAAGAAATTAGCCAGGCATGGTGGCACATGCCTGTAGTCCCAGCTACTTGGGAGGCGGAGGCAGGAGGATCGCTTGAGCCCAGGAGTTTGAGGTTGCTGTGAGCTAGGCTGATGCCAGGGCACTCTAGCCTTGGGTGGCAGAACAAGACTCTTGTCTCAAAAATAATAATAATGATAATAAAATAAAATGAAATAAAAAAATGAGCTATGTGGTCTCCCAGAGCCTGACTTCTCATCTGTGAAATGGACCACATGCCCTCTTCCCAGAAGAGGAGGGTCTCACACGCAGAGGATCCTGCCCATCTGAGCTGCCACTACGCCTCTGTGGCCTGCTCTCCTCTGTGTGCCTCTCTTTTCATTAACTCTTCACTGTGGAGACATTCAACAAATGAGAAAAGGACAGACCATGTGCTAAGTCCCTACCTGCTCATCACTATGAGCGATGACCACATCCGTCGTCATTTGGCCTTGCCTGTTTCATCACTCACCTCCTCTCTACCCCTTCCCTGCCCTTTTTCCTTCCAGAGAATTTTAAAGCAAATACAAACATCGGATCATCTTACCCATAAAGAGTTTCTAACATAAAAGGATAAGGATTTTTTTCCCTCAATATATTCACAATACCATTTCTTGCCCAACAAAATTACTAAGAATCTCTTATTACCAACCAACACCTGTGTTCAGTTTGCTCTGTCTCAAAAATGTCCTCTCCTGGTTGGTCTGTGCAGATGGAGATTCCCCACAAGGCCCACACACTGCATGTGTTTGACACGTCACTTCATCCACTAGCTGCCCCACCCCCTGTTTAGTTTTTGAAGAAACTGCCCAACCCCACTGAACAAATAGGCTTCGGAGGGAATGTGACCTGCATAAGTCCAGGTGTCTACAGCTAGCCACTCCCTTGGGCCCAGCCCATGTGCCCAATTTGAGCCCCAGCAAGGGCTGTCCAGCTGCACAGGGGGTGGGGGAGGATACGAGGTAGCTCGCAGAGGCACCATCTTTTAAGATCTTGCCAGTGCAGGGTGGCCATGGGCTAGGGGCCCGAGTCCCCTGGCTCAGCTCCCTTGCTTAAGCCCAGCCCGGCTGGCACACCTGGCCTCCTCCCGTGACTCACCCGCCAACACCTGCTCGGCATCTCAGTCAGTCATGGGCTTAGCCCACAAGAGCAGCTGGGCTAGGGGTAGGAGTCAGGCCTGGGGCCTTGGCTTCTGGAAGGAAGCCAGGCCTTCTTGGCCTACTGTCTGATCCCTTTGGAAGGAGAGAAGAGACGGAGAAAGAGGAGGAAAGTTCTGGGTGAAGAGAGGCATCATTTGAGGCTCCAGCAAAACCATAGATGTGCCGCCTTGCTCAGGCTTCACAATTGAGATTGTTTCCAAAAAGCCCTGCCTGCTCAGGGCTCACAGCTGTGCAAGCACAGGGGCCAGGCCCTGCAGCCCACGCCCCTAGAGTGGCCCTGGGGTGGTGGCCTCGCCTGGCTGGGACCCTCCCTGCTGCAGGAGGCCTGGGCGGGGCTGGGCAGGGGAGCACAAGAGGGCCGTTGCTCACTTGCTCTTGCGTTTTTCCTCTCCACGAAAACAGCTTTGCTGTACTTAGCGCAGCAAGCGGCTGCCCTTGCAATCTGCCTCTGCCATTGTGCCTTCTGATTGCTTATTTTCTTTTGTTTCCAGCCCAGGACGCTCCAGCTAGTGTCTCTACCACAGACAAACCCCTCTCCGGGATAAAGGCTTGCTTGGGCCTCATGGGTCCCAGTGAGGCTGAGGCCAGTCCAGCACCCTCCCCACCCCCACCCCACTGCTGGGAGCCGGCACTGCAAAGCCTCAGCCCATTAGGGCAGACACCTAGGGCAAGAAGCAAATGATCACCCAGCAAGACAGGCCAGCCCTGTCAGAGACCCGCAAGCGGTGGTTGGGGCTGATTTCCAGAAAGACACCTGTCCACACAGCATGTAGCTCCTGCGCTCAAGTCCTGGCAGCGGCTCCTATTCACCCAGGGGAGGAAGCCAAGATCTCAAGTGTCTGCGAGGCTCCAAGTGGTCCCAGTGACCTTTCTGCTGCTCCCTGGAGCCAGTGCCCTGACTGGGCCTTCTGACCAGACACCACAAGGCTGCTCCTCTCCTCCTTCCTTTCCTGCCTCTGCTCCGGGCCCACCGGAGCTCCCCGTGTGTCCCTGCAGCCTGCACTTGCCAATGCCCTTACCCTGCACTTCTTTCCAAGGCATTTATCACCTTCTAAAGCCTTTGCAATTTACTCCATTCTTATTTTTCAGCTGTGCCCCTTCCCTCACTGGATGTACGCTCTCTGAGGGCGGTTCTGTCCACTGCAATGCTTCATAACCTAGCAACCGTGCCCAGCAATGGCGTATGTTTAATAAGCATCTGTTAAATGAACGAGTGAATAAATGAATAGCCAGGAATGCAGCTACCTTTTCCTAGTAGAAGCAAACCTTTATCCCCCCTTGATCTCCGCCACTTGAAGCTGTGTTTTCCAAACCCCAAACGAAGACATGGTTTGACAAAAGAGCTTTGCTGTGTTGCAAGAGGTGGCCTGGGATAAGAAACAAACTTCTGATTTCCTCCCCAAACCTGCTCCACTTGTGTCTTGCCTAGCTCGGTAAAGGGCGTCTCCATCCTGCCAGTTGCACAGACCTTGGAGTCCTTGTCTCCTCTCTCTCCCATGCAGGTCCCACTGGCTGTACTTGGGAAACGCACCTACAGTCTGACCACTTCTCACCGCCTACATTGCTGTCTCCCCAGGCCAAACTACTATTGTCTCTCGCCAGGATTGCTGCAATTGCCTCCTTCCTCTCCACTCTCAATTGTCTATTCTCAACACAGCAGCCAACAGTAATTTTTTTTTTTTTTTTTTTTTTGAGACAGAGTCTCACTCTGTTGCCCTGGCTAGAGTGAGTGCTGTGGTGTCAGTCTAGCTCACAGCAACCTCAAACTCCTGGGCTAAAGCAATCCTACTGCCTCAGCCTCCCGAGTAGCTGGAACTACAGGTATGCACCACCATGCCCGGCTAATTTTTTCTATATATTTTTAGTTGTCCAAATAATTTCTTTCTATTTTTTTTTTAGTAGAGATGGAGAGTCGCTCTTGCTCAGGCTGGTCTCGAACTCCTGAGTTCAAACAATACGCCCGCCTCGGCCTCCCAGAGTGCTAGGATTACAGGCATGAGCCACCGCGCCCGGTCCCGAGTAATTTCTAAAATGTTTACAAGTCAGGTGTTGTTTCTCCTCTGCTCAAAACCTTCCAGTGGCTTTCTACTTTGGCATAAAAGTCAAAACCCTCACTATGGCCTTGAGGCTCTGGTTGACTAAGCCTCCACTTACCCGTCTGACCTCAACTCCTACTATTTCACTCTCAGCCCTCTGCTCCAGTGTGGCCACATTAGCCTCTGTTTTCCCTCCAACCTAAGAGGCCTTTGCATGCCCCGGGGCCTTTGCACTTGCTACTCCCTCTGCCTGGAATGTTCTTTGCCAAGAAAACTACTTGACTCCTTCAGGTCTGTGCTTAAATGTCCCATTCTCAGTTCACCCGTATAGTCCCCTTTCATCAGCTTTATTCTTCTCCACAGCACTTATCACCATCAGGTATTCCAAAAAGTGACTTCCTCCTTGATGCCTGTGTCTGCCTCACTCTGGACTGTGAGTTTCCAGAGGGAGGAACTCAGTTCTGCTCTGTGTTATCTTCAGTGCCCACTGGGACTGAGGCCACTAGGATTCCCAGCAACACCAGGACACACTGTCTGTCCCCGGGGCTCTCCTGGAAAATGCAAGCTTTGGCGTTGTAGCATCCTGACCACCTGCAGAAGTCTTGTCCCTCAAGTTCAGTTCTCCAGTGTCTGCTCCTGATCCTGCAGCCTCAGACTGCCACTTGTGGGAGAGGCAGAGCCAAGCAATTTGGGCATCGGGGATGCCTCCTGCCCCTGGTGCCCTGCGAATTGCTCTGTCCTGAGATATCCCCAGGTCCCCTGCTCCCACACAAGTAGATTCTCAACCCTTGCACCTCTCTTCACAGTGAGTCAACTGATAAGATATATCGAGCACTTGTGCATCGATCAGGGAGAGGAAGAGACAGCCTTTGTCCTCCTGTCTGTGATCTAGGACTAAGCTCAAGGGGCCAGCAGGGCATCTTCAGTATGACATGGCAGGTGTGGTCCAGGTTGCCAAGAGCCAAGCAAGGGGCTGGAGAGGCTGAGACAGCACATTGCGGTGGCCAAGGGCAAGACTTGACTCCCAGCTTCTCTGCTTCCCTGCTGGATGACCCTGAGGAGTTCCCCTGTCTCAGTTTCCCCATCTGTAAAGTATGGATGACGGCAACAGTCCTTACAGCCTAGGGCTGCTACGAGGGGCAAGGACTGAGAACAGAACCCGGGACACAGCAAGTGCTGTGCTCGTGGTAGCCACCACTGTTGCAGGTGGGTGTGACAGGTGGAAAGGAAGAGAGGGCCAGTGCACAGCAGGGCTGCTTGCACAGGGCAGGCTGCGCTGGCCTGCAAGGAGGCCAAGGAGAGCAGGCAGCACTGGGCAGACATGTTGAGAAGTTGGGAAGGCGGTATGTGGGCTTGAGTGGGCGCTGTGGGGCCGAGGTGGCCCTTTGAAGGCGTGTTTCAGGATCAGTCTGACAGGCCAGACCGGAAAGGGGAGTGCCTGGCAGCCCAGAGACCTGGGAGGAGGCTGTGAGCAGCCCCGGGCTTGCAGTGAGATGGGGAAGTACGTCAGGAAGGCCATGGGCAGGCCCCTGCTGGTCCTTCCTATCCCTCCAGCCGCGATGCACCTCTCACTCCCTCTCTCCTTTCTGCAGTACAAGCACTGACTCATCCTCCAAGACCTGGCTCAGGTCGTCTTCTCTAGAAGCCGCCTCACTGTCCCCGGGCAGTGTTAGTCACTGTGGCTGTGGCCAGGTTGCTCACCCCTTTCTTCTGAGGTCGTCTGGGTGCTGTCTCCCCAGTGTCTGTCGGCGCCTGGTGCAGAGCCTGGTACATGGGCTGCTCAGCTAGTGCCTAATGCACCCGCGGCACATGGTGGGTGCAAGGCAGGGGGGCCGACTGGGGTGTGCAAAAGCCTTTGGGGCTGGGAACTGCAAAGGCTGGGCTGGACCTGGCTCCAGGAGGTCCCAGCCCCTTAGGAGCTGAGGAGACCTCCTGGGCCAGGGTCTCTCTGGGGGAGGTGGTGCCACCGACATGCCCTTTTTGCTTGTCTCCTTGCAGTTCCCTCCAGGCCCATGCGACCCAGCCTGTACTCCTGACACTTCCCCTCAGCCACTCTGGCCTCCGGCAGGAACACAGCCTATCATGCTCCCCTCACTCTCCCTGCAGGGGCTCTGGCCAAGCAAAAACAAATCAAAGCAAAACCCCAAGCCTTGAATTGGCCCTGATACTCAAGCAACTCTCTTTCAGGTCACTGCCAACACTGTTCCTGGGGGACCGCTCCACTGCCACCGCTTCCCATCCTCCCTCTTGCCCCCACTCTGCACTGTGCTGTGCTCCTCAGGGCTCAGTGACCCCTCTGGCCAACGCCAATGCCTGCCTTCCAGAGCCCTCAGGGTCCCTCTGTCTTGTGCCCCCCACATTGCATCTCTGCTGCCCTGCCTTTTTAACTGCTGGGCGTCCCTCATGACATTGTTTGGTCCTTTTGCTCTCCCTTCCTCACAGGGACCATCTATGAAGTGACCTCAGCGCAGGCCACTGCCTCACCGCCCCTCCCAAGGTCTTGGCCTGGGGTGCATTCTCTCCCAGGTGCCCCAAAGATCCACCTCGGTGTCTGTTCGTTCCACAAGCGTGCACTGCCTTCCTGCTGGTGCCACGCACTGCTACGTGCTAAAAGGCAGTGGGGAGCAGAAACCATTTGTTCCCTGTTCTCCAGGGCTATGTTCTGCTGGGGGAAAAGGCTGGAGAACACAGATGCTGAACAAATAGGAAAACACCAGGAGGTGACTGCCACATGCAATTTAAGATGGAGTGATAGGCAGTGCTGGGGCACTTCAGGTTGGGTGGTCAGGAATGCCTCCTTGAGGAGGTGACATTTCAGCTGGAGTTGGAATGACAGGAAGCTCCAGCCATGCTAAGTCCTAGGGGGAAAGCATTCAAGGCAAAAGGGGCAACCGGAGCAAAAGCAAAACCAAGGGCACTCTGACAACTTAACTGGTCACCCCTCTGAGCTCCTGCCCTGCAGTCATTGTCCGACCTCACCCAGGGATGTGCCAGAACATTCTCCCAGCATTCTGGGCAAGGGTTTATGCAGGCTTGCCTTGTATACCTCCAGCAACTAGAGATGCACACTGCCTTCCGCCCAGAGCACCTTCCCCTCTAGTGTTGCTGAGCTGGAGAGTTCAGCTGTACCCAGCAACTCTCTGGGATTCCAGCGAGATTTCTCGGGAGGTGAGGACATCCTGAGCATCCATCCTCAGGCTGGCAGTGACCCACACTTCCCCCAGAGCCTCTGAAGTGATGGCCTCTGAGCTGCCAAGGGGTTGCAGTCAGAGCTTTTTGGAGAGAAGAGGAACAGGGAAGGAAGACAGAACTCCAACATCCTTGCTGCCCCAAGGATGCCTAACTCTGGGACCAAAGGGACGCTAGAAGGAGTAGTTTTAATTTAACAGTATTTGTTTTCATCTTTATTGTTTTTCCACCTATAAAAAGCAATATAACCAGGGGCTGGGAGGGAGGGAAGAGTGGAGAGTTAGTGTTCAATGGGTATGGAGTCTCATCTTGGGAAAAAGATAAAGTTCTGGTGATGGATGGTGGTGATGGCTGCACAACGTGAGTGTACTGAAGGCCCCTGAACTCTACACTTAAAAATAGTTAAAGGCCAGGGGTGGTGCCTCACAC
>CAUYSK010008455.1:0-31629 GCA_963575035.1 Avahi laniger
GGCTCACGCCTGTAATCCTAATACTCTGGGAGGCCGAGGAGAGTGGATCGCTCAAGGTCAGGAGTTCGAGACCAGCCTGAGCAAGAGAGAGACCCCATCTCTACTAAAAAATAGAAAGGAATTATCTGGACAACTAAAAAATATATATATATAAAAAAAAATTAGCCAGGCATGGTGGCGCATGCCTGTGGGAGGCTGAGGCAGAAGGATCACTTGAGCCCAGGAGTGTGAGGTTGCTGACGCCACGGCACTCTAGCCTGGGCAACAGAGCAAGACTCTGTCTCCAAAAAAAAAAAAAAAAAAAAGAAATTGCTAAAGAAATCCATGCGATTTCATTACATAATGAAATGCCACCAACACATACTAGAGTGGCTAAAACTAAAATTGGCTGTCAATACCAAATGTCCCTGAGAATGTGGCGCAACTGGAATTCTAATGCATTGCATTCTGATGAAAAGTGGTACAAGTAGTTAAAAAAAATTGGGCAGTTTCTAATAAAGTTAATGCACTCTTTCCACAAGACCCTGTGATTCTATTTCCAGGTATTTGCCCAAAAGATATGAAAATCTATGTCCAACCAAAATAAATGATCGTGGTGTAAATGTTCCTGGAATCTTGATTCATAGTAGCCCCAAACTGAAACCACCCAATTATTCAACAGTAGGCGAGTGGTTAAACAAACTGGTATATTCATATGAAGGAATATTTGTCAGCCATACATAGGAACAGACTCTCCATATAACATGAATAAATCTCAAAAACATCATGCTTAGCAAAAGAAACCAGTCACAAAAGAGCATGCATGTATTGTATGATTCCATTCTGGGGTGATAGAAATGTTCTACAACTTTATTCAGATGATCCTTACTTCCGTGAATACATTTATGGAATCACATCCTTTTAAGATGTGTAGATTTTATTGCATGTAAATTGAATCTCAATAAACTGTAAAACAAAGGATAAAATGGAAATAAAAATAATTTTCCAAAATTTACTTGCAACACCTTTACGGAGTTATTAAGTTCTCTGGTATAGAGCCCTGAAATGGTTTTCCTTTTTTGTTTCTTTATTTTTAGTTCTTCATAGATGATATGAAATGAAAGGAAACGCTTAAAAAAAATTCCTAGCAAGAGAGAAGTTGCTTTTGAGTTTTAAACTCTGTGTAAGTATTTATATATTTCTTTACTAATGTGAACATTCTCATTTCCTTATTTGATGAAAACAATCAATTTCGCTATTGTCATTTTAATTGAAATAATTTGATTTCTTTAAAAAGGAATTTAATCCTTATTGAATTCTACAACAGCAAGCTGGATAAATAGTCTTTTCATTTTTGCTTTTAGTTAACTGTTTTGGAAAATGCTACCCCAAAATATTTATAATAATAATCATAGCTAACTTCTAATTACTGAGAACATGTATGCCTATATATTTGTACCTAATTTTTAAAAAATTAAGCAAAGAGATTTATGAAGTGATAATTGTACAGATGCAACCTGTGCAGTGCTGGTGCTAGAATTCTCTCTTTATTGTTAGAGTTCCACTGCCCTCTGCTGAACACTGCTCCCTGCATCAATGGGGACAGGGAATCTGTAGGAACTTCCTTGCATGCATACAGGAGACAGAACACTGAAAGAGTAATAACCTCAGAATTCCCCCATCAGATGATGTCTATTCAGTAGTGTGTCATATCCACGAAAGGAGAAACGTGAATTTATATAGAACTAGAATTGCATGGACTGTACCCTTTGAAAATGTGAGGTGACCTTAGAAATTAGATACAGTGCAACTCCCTCATTTTATTGCAGTCAAATTCAAGGTTTCCAAAATAGAAGTGACTTTATCCTGTTAAATGCAGTCAGTAGTGAATCCAGGAATAAAATACAGAGTCCATATTTATTCAAACTAAGCTTAGCCAAAGTTCACCTCTGCTGAATACATTATCACACAGTCCACATTATTTGTAAAAACAAGATAGTAGGAAGTATATGAAAAATATTATATACAAAGAACTGTTTCCTTCTCTCTGTCTCTTTCTCTTTTCCTCTGTCTCTTACTTCCTCCTCATTTCCTCTCTGCTTCCTCCTTTCTCCCTCTTTCTCTTCCCACTTTCCCTCCCTCCCTCTCTTCCTTCCTTCCCTCTCTCTCTTTTGCTTTCTCCTTCCCTTCTCTCTCTCTTTCCCCCTTCCCTCTCTCTTTCTTTCCTTCTCCATTCCTTCCATCTTTGTTTCCCTTTGAGCATCAGAGCACTATTTACCGAGTACACTGTTTATGATTTACAGGGGACAGCATGGAGTAAAGGGAAAGAGCCTGGGCTTTGAAATGAAATGTGTGTTTTAATCCCATTTCTACCATCAATAAACCAGGTGATCCTTAAGCAAGTTACTTAATCTTCATAAGCCTTAATGCCTTCATCTGTCAGTTGGAGATGGGACTAATGGCATGATATTATACAGGGTTTGTGAGTATTAAGTTTGTGAGTGCTCAGTTACATTCATTAAAAAAACATTATAAAAACCAGAATTTATGCAAGAATTCAAAGTGATTATGTATGTGATGAGTTTAGGAAAGATCTAGTACATACTGAGTTTAATAAAATATAGATAATAGTGATATTATTATGTTATAATTTCATTTAAAAAATTATATGTACTATTTCTTACTATTCATTATGGTGGGCCCAACATTGGATATGTAGAATATTTTATGAACTGTGTCTTAAAGCCAAAGTAAGATCTGTGAAATTTGGAAGCATTATGATTTAAGGATATTGAGAACTCCCTCCCTTTATCCAGCTTAAAACATCATTCATATCATAAAAGTCCTAGTGTGCCTTTGGATAAAAAACTGAAAATTTCATTTTAATATCAAGTTTTGTTTGGGAGGAGAAACATACAAAGCCATCTTGTTTATTATTGATGTATTATAGACATGAACCCGGTAGCTTGAGGAAAGAAAGGTAGGGAAGGGGGCAAAGGAATTGGGTACTGTTGGAGTGGTGGGCATACAGCTCACATCATGACCTTGGGCTGCTAGGTGTGCTCTTTGCCTCTGGGGTGTCATTGCTTCTAAGCCTTTCAGATGACAAAGTAAGGGAAATTATGTGCATGTAATAATTTGCTGTACAAATATTTTTATATGTAGCTGCTACGGTCTGAATGTGTCCTTCCCAAAATTCATAGATTGAATTCTAATCACCAAAGTGATGGTATTACAATGTGGAACCTTTGGGAGTGATTAGTTCATGAGAACAGAGCCCTTGGGTACAGTTAGTTCCCTTATAAAAGAGGTCCTAGAGAGCTGGCTTGACCCTTCCACCATGTGAGGACACGACGAGAAGTTGGCAGTCTGCAACCTGGATGCGGCCCTCACCATGACCATACTAGCTCTTTAATCTTGGATTTCCCAGCCTCCAAAACTGTAAGAGATAAATTTCTGTTATTTATAAGCTACCCAGTTTAATGTATTTTCTTATAGCAGTCCAAACGGTCTAAGGCAGTATCCATCTGTGTCTATATTAAGCTAAACACTGAATGCATGCTGGTGTCACAAACTCCAATCCATAACCACATAACTCTAGCCTCCTCCCCTTGCTTATCTGCAAACTCATGCTCCAAGAGTGAGAAATCTGACTCCCACCATCTGCTAGCCACTTAGCTAATTGTCTAGTTCCCGTTGCATATATACGAGAAGCAGAGCGGTTTACCTGTACCCCCATATGAAAAGTTTATCAACTAGAGCAGCAGTCCCCAACCATTTTGTGCCCATCACCCAAATAGCGATCATTGTACCTGTTAGGTAGGTTTTTACCCCTCCATTCCACCTCCCCACTTCTTGATTTCCAATGACTTTAACTTCTTTCTGTGCCCATGTGTGCCCATCAATTAGTTCCAAATTATCAGAGCATCCACATGGTGTTTATTTTTCCATTCTTGAGATACTTCACTTAGGATAATGGTCTTCAGTTCCATTCAAATTGCTACAAAAAACATTAATTCATTTCTTTTTAAGGCTGAGTAGTACTCCATGGTTTGTGTGTGTGTGTGTGTGTGTGTGTGTGTGTGTGTGTGTGTACACACACACACACACACACACATATCATTTTGTTAACCAATTCATGAATTGATGGGTACTTAGGTTGAATTCACATCTTTGCAATTGTAAATTGTGCTGTAATAATCATTTGAGCACAGGTGTCTTTTTGATAAAATGACTTATTTTCTTCTTGGTAGATACCCAGCAGTGGGATTGCTGGATCGAATGATAGATCTTTTAGTTCTTTGAGAAATCTCCTAGCATTTTCCACAGAGGTTGTACAAATCTGTAGTCCTACCAGCAATGTAGAAGCTTTCCTTTCTCTCTGAATTCACCCCAGCATCTGTTTTTTGACAGGTGTAAGGTGATATCTAATTGTGGTTTTAATTAACATTTTCCTAGTGATTAGTGATGTTGAGCATTTTTTCACATTTGTTGGCCATTTGTTTATCTTCTTTTGAAAAATTTATGTTTATGTCTTTTGCCCACATTTTAATGGGTTGTGTGTTTTTTTCTTGTTGACCTGTTGAGTTCTTTGTAGATTTTGGATATTAGTCCTTTATCAGATGTACAGTTTGTGAATATTTTCTCTCATTCTGGAGGTTGTCTATTTGTTCTGTTGACTATTTCTTTTGATGTTCAGAAGCCTCTTGATTTAATTGAGTAACATTTATTTATATTTATTGTTACCGTAGTTGCCTTTGATGTCTTGGTCATAAATTATTTGCCTAATCCGATGTCTAGAAGAGTTTTTGCTGCATTTTTTTTTAGAATTCTTATAGTTTCATATTTACATTTAAATTTTTTATTCACCTGGAATTAATTTTTGTAAGTGGTGAGAGACAGGGGTCCTATTTCATTTTTCTTCATGAGGCTAGCCAATTTTCCCAGCACCATTATTGAATAGGGCTTCTCTTCCCCAGTGTTTGTTGTTGTATGCTTTGTTGAAGATCACTTGGTTGTAGGTAGATGGTTTTATATCTGGTTTCTCTGTTCTGTTCCATTGGCCTATATCTCTATTTTTGTACCAATACTATGCTGTTTTGGTTACTATAGCCTTTTAGGATAATTTGAAGTCAGGTAATGTGATGCCTCCAGATTTGTTCTTTTTGCTTAAGTTTGCTTTGGCTATGCAGGTTGTTTTTTGTTTCCAAACAAAGTGTAGAATTGTTTTTTCTAGATAAGCGAAACATAATGTTGGTATTTTGATAGGGACTGTGTTGAATCTGTAAATCACTTTGGGCAATATGGCCATTTTAACAATGTTGATTCTACCAATCCATGAGCATGGTATGTTTTTCCGTTTGTTTATATCATCTTTCACTCCTTGTAGAGATCTTTCACGTCCTTGGTTAAGTATACTCTTAAGTATTTTATTTTCTTTGTAGCTATTGTGAGTGGTATTGAGTCTTTGATTTGACTCTCAGCTTGACTGTTATTGGTATATAGAAATGCTACTGATTTGCCTACATTGATTTTATAACCTAAGACTTTGCTGAATATATTTAATAATTGTAGTAATCTTTTAGTGGAATCTTTGAGATATTTTATATGCAAGATCATATTGTCAGTGAAAAGTGATAGTTTGACCTCCTCTTTTCCACTTTGGATACCCTTTATTTCTTTCTCTTGCATGAATGCTCTGGCTAGGACTTACAGTATGATGTTGAATAGAGTGGTGACAGTGGGTACCCTTGTCTTGTTTCAGTTATTAGGGGAAATTCTTTCAACTTTTCCCCATTGAGTATGATGTCGGCTGTGGGTTTGTCAGATATGGCTGTTATAATGTTGAGATATATTAATTCTATGTTTAGTTTGTTAAAGGTTTTTATCATGAAAGGATGCTGGATTTTGTTGTATGCTTTTTATACATATGTTTAGATGATCATATAGTCTTCGTTTTTGCTTCTGTTTGTGTGGTGAATCACCTTATTGTTTTATGTATGTTGAACCATCCTTGTATCACTGGGATGAAGCTCATTGGTCATGATAGATTATTTTTTTTGTGCTGTTGAATTTGGTTTGCTAGTATTTTATTGAGAATTTTTGCATCTATATTCATAAAAGATATTGGTCTGTAGTTTTCCTTTTTTGTTGTGTCCTTTCCTGGCTTGGTATAAACGTAAAACTGTTTTCATAGAATGAGTTGAGGAGGATTTCCTCCTTCTCGATGTTATGGATAATTTCTGTAGTATGGGAACTTTGTAGTTCTGGTAGAATTCTGCTGTGAATCCATCTGGTCTGTGGATTATTTTGTTGGGAAATTTTTTTTATTTCTGCTTTGACCTCGCTGCTCATTATTGGTTTGGTCAGGAGTTCTAGTTCTTCCTGATTGAGTCTTGGGATAGTGTGTGTTTCCAAGAATTTTTCCATTTCCTCCACATTTTCTAGCTATGTACATAGAGATTTCTCTAGTACTCACAGATGATATTTTGTTTTTCTTTGGTATTAGCTGTAATATCTCTTTTTTCATCTCTGATTTGGCTTATGTGGGTCCTTTCTCTTCTCTTCCTGGTTAATATAGCAAGAGGTCTATTGATTGTGTTTATCTTTCCAAAGAAACAACTCTTTATTTTGGTATCCTTTGTATTTTTGTTGTTGTTTTTGTTGTTTTCCATTTCATTTTGTTCTGCTCTAAACTTTTTTATTTCTTTTATTCTCTGGCTTTGTATTTGGTTTGCTCTTCCTTTTATAGTTTCTTAGAGATGTGACATTAAGTTGTTAATTTTTGATCTTTCTGCCTTCTGGATGTAGGCATTTAAGGCTATAAATTTTCCCCTTAGGACTGGTTTTGCTAAATCCCACAGATTTTGATAGCTTGTGTCCCCTTTGTGATTTAGTTCAAGGAATCTTTTGATTTCCATCTTAATTTCATCATTGACCCAATAATCATTCAGCAGCAGGTTGTTTAATTTTTATGACTTTGTGTAGATTTGAGTGTTTCTCTTGGAATTGATTTCTAGTTTTATTCAACTGTGGTCTGAGAAGATTCATGGTATGGTTTTGATTTTTCAAATTTGTTTAGACATGTTTTGTGACCTAAGATGTGATCAATCTTGGAGAATGTCCCATGTGTTGGTGAGAAGAATGTATATTCAGTAGTTTTTGGATAGAATGTTCTGTAAATGTCTGTTAGGTCCATTTGTTCTGGAGTCCTGTTTAAGTCCAGTGTTTCTTTATTTATTTTCTGTTTCAATAATCTATACAGCTCTGTCAGTGAGAAGTTGAATTTCCCAGCAATTATGGTGCTATGTTTTTATCTCTTTGCTTAGATCTAGCAGAATTTGCTTTATGAATCTGGGAGCTCCTGTGTTACGTGCATATATATTTAGGATTCTTATGTCTTTTTGTTGAATTTCTCCCTTTATCATTATATAATGACCATCTTTATCTTTCTTTACAATTGTTGATTTAAAGTCAATTTGTCTGATATGAGAATGGCTATACCAGCTTTCTTTTGGTTTCCATTTGTGTGGAATATTATTTTCCATCCCTTCACCTTGATTCTCTGTGAGCCCTTGTAGGTAAATGTGTTTCCTGGAGATACCAGATACCTGGGTTGTATTTTTTCCTCCATTCAGCCAGTGTATATCTTTTGAGTGAGGCATAAAGACCAATAGTGTTGAGTGATATAATTGATATACAGGATGTTGTTCTTTTCATCATGTTAGGCACCTTACTGCTTTGTTTTCCCTCTTGTGCTATCGTTTTATAAGAACTATGAGCTTTAAATTTTGGATCTAACAAGAAGCAATTACCAATAATCCTTGCCCTCCACATTCAGTAGTGGATAAGAAATAGGATAGTGGCTAACTTTCATATTGAAAAAAGACAAATGGAAATAGAGCAATCATAATACTAATACTGAGGTCCTAAGAAGCAGAAATTGCGAGACTCTCTTTCAAGGCAATAGTGTAAATATTTTGATTAACACCTGTTTTTACTTTTTGTGAAGAACTTCCTTATTCATGGTTCTCTGAGAGATCTGGGGACTCTTTCTTGTCTACTGTTGTCTCTGGCAACATCTAAAGTTTTACTGGAGAGTGTGTAACCGTGGGGGATTGCACAATCTCCTTTTGCAGGTTGGAGGCTCAGGGATAGATTTAACCATAAACATTTGTAATTTAGCCTTGCAATGTCTTTGCCAGTACAAATACCTCAAAACTAGTAGACTTCCAGTCTATTTGCTTGCAGTCAGTTTCATGTGAAATTAACTACAGCCAAGGATCTTGTCTAGTTATAGATTTTAAACCTGCCCAAATTCTTTTCAGTTATTGGCCTGTGCAACTAGCCCATCTCTTTCCTTCAGTTTAATAGCTACTACCTTGAGGCTATATGAAACAATAGGAATTAAGAAGCACTGTTCAGTCTAATCTATGATCTGGACTGGGTTCCATTGTCTGGCCAAGATCACTTGAGTCAGACAGAAGGCCCTCTAAAAGCACTCATGTCTTCGTTTTATCTCATTGTGTTTAGGGTTGAGCAACCTTGGCTTTCCAACACTGTGATATTCAAAATTACTTGACTCATATTATAGTTTACTTAGACTACAGGATGACGGAAAAGAGAGTTTCCCTTATCAGAGCATGTTTCCTTCCATCTCTGCTTGAAAACCCCTCATCAGAATTTCTCTACTTCTCTTCTGTGGCTTGTTTAAAAGCTGTAAACTGTCAGCCATTATACACAAATAATCTGAATTTTTCTGATCATTTCCACTAAAGCTATAGACTCTCCTGACACTTGATTTGCTTTCTTAATGATCAGGAGCAACAGTTTCACCAAGTTTGGTTAATGTTCATAGTATAATAAGGATCACTGGAATTCTATTCAGAAATTTCTGTGTTCTTGACACCTGCTGCTTGTCTGCTAAGTCAATTACATATATTTACCTTTATAGTTACTTGAGCAGCTTCCTTCTGGTATGTTGAATATTTATTTTAATTAGACATCAAATTCAATGACTTTTTACAAAAGACAGACATTTATTTCCCTCATGTGTTACTCCAGATGTAGGCAGTTGATCCAGGGTGGGTAGGCATCTCTCACATACTCAACAAAGGGTTTCTAGTTATGAATTTAAGAAAAGATTCTCTGGTTCTCACCAACTCTCAGCCAGTAGAAAGGGGAAAAGGAACACCAGAGTACACGTACAATTATTTCAAGATCAATATTTATAAGTGGCACTTAATCTCTTTTATTCAGTCATATTTTTCTCTATTTTAATCTTAAGGTCTTTCTCTTGAGATTGGATTTAAACTGTAGCCTTGTCCTGACAAGACTCTATGGGAGGTGGTCATGTATGTTTACTGTGTGCCTTTCATAGGATACTCCTTAATCCTGACAGAAGGCCTAATCCTAAGTGTCTGATCTGTGACCAGGTGTCCCTCTCACAAGAAATTTGTTTATACTGGCAGACAACATTGTGGCTTTTGTCTGACCCGTGTCCAGTTTATTTCTACCAAGATAGCCATTCTCTGGGAGAGCTCTGATTAGGAAGAGATTTAGGTTTGGGTGTGTCAGTCAGGTGAGACACAGAGGAGGTAGCACAACAAAACATACGAAACAGCAGAAGTAGTTTTTATTACTTACCAATCCCAGAAAGAAGAGGGTAGCATGTCTTGCAGGGCTAACAGGAAGGGAGAGAGTGTAAGGGAACCTGTGACTGAAGTCTTCATAGGAATTTAGGGCATCATTCAGGCATATTTCCCAGGGGAATTCTAATATGCAAGTAGGCATAAGTTCCACGAAGTCATGCTGTGATGGGGGGGGCGGTCACTGCAGAATATCTGAGCCGTCTGTGCAGAATGAATCAAGTAGGTTGTATACATCTGCTCCTTGGGAGATGGTTGCATAAGGCAAATATCTGGGTCAATAACAATGAAGAACTCAGAGGAGATGGAAAAGTGGAAACTGTGTCAAGGGTGACTGAGCTCTGCTTCTGGTATGAGAAAAGTCTAGCTTCTATTTAAAATGGGTACCGAGGCAACATACAATTATAAGAATTTACTACATGTTCACATCCTATTGGCCAGAATGTAATCACATTGACACAACTAGCCAAAAGGAAGACTAGGGAATGTATTCTTTAGTGGTATGGTCCTGTTAAGAGCTGCAACTCAGCTACCATGAAGAAAGACGGAAACAGATATTCAGGGGGTTAACCAGAAATATTCCACAGGAAGGCAACTTCGTATACGTAAAAATTACAGACTCTGGCATCAAGCTGCTCTTGTTTGATGTCAGGCATTTCAGTTAGATAAAAGGACACTATAAGGGTTCTTCTCCAGTAAATTCCCCTTCTAAAAGTAAACTTTATGTCATAGCCCCTGGATTTGCTACCCAAAAATATCACTTGATGCTGGCCTCTAAATACCTTCATTGGATCAGGCTCACCTAACTGGATTAATCAGATTACCTTTTTCGGGAATGCAAAATTGAAACAAGCCTAACATGGTGAACCAAACAAATTCTTTCTGCCACAGTGGAAAACAGAGAATATGTAAGAGTGTGAGTATGCAGGGATATCACATCTGCTGATAGAACTGAAAGAACTGAACTAATGAAAAAGTCGAAGACAAGAGACCACACATACCATGAAGAGAGGATGAAGAGAGTGTTTGTTGACCAATTTCTAATTCTCATGAGTCCTGACTCAATATTCTGGGCTTTATTTTCATGAGCCTCCTCTATATTATTCAATGAACATATGTTTTTTTCCTCTGAACAATTTTATTTTTTTCTTTATCAGCAACTATTCTATGATTCAAGAAGTATTACCGCAACTTCAAGATCTATCAGTCTAATTCAGAAAAATATTAAATAAACAAATATTGCAGTTCAGGTACTTAACACAAGGCCACTGGAGTCAGGATAAGGGAAGGATTTATCTCAGAAGATCAGGGAAGCCTCCAGGATGAACCGTAGTTTTGAACTTGGCCTTGAAAGTAAGATTTTATCACTTGGAATACAAAAGGCAAGAGTGCTACAGGGTAGGACAGAATTTTTCAAGTGAGAGCATATTTATGGAGCAGAGAGTAATTCTATGTGTCCAGAGTTTTATCTATTCCATAAATCTCAGTAAACACTGAGAAGTCTTTCTTTTCACAGCTTTGAATTTTGAAAAGCATGGGTTTCAGATTTCTGTCCTGAGATGTTTAGTTACTGACAGTACTAGGTCTGTCTTTTTTAACATGCAGTATAGTGCCAGTGTGATGATGAAGGAGGGGCTACAAGATATATATATATATATATATATATATATATGTATATATATAATATGCATATTTTATATGTATATACTATATAGTATATATACATTTTATATATATACTATATATATATAAAATTCTGTACATTCTTAATCCTTCTTTTATTTTATTTTATTTTATGTTAGGTGGGCTACTACAAAGAAAGAAAGGAGAAAAGCATTCTAGATTTTTCCTAAGAAATTTTTCTCTGAGGTTTTTCTAGTTGTTCAGAACGGTGTAGCAAATAACGCATACTTTCTTTTTAAGAATCTGTTTTATGCCATTGGTGGTTTTGTTCGCCCTAATTAGGAGGAAGAGAAGATTCATTTTGGAAGTCTGAATGACTTTTGCTTCAAACTGACAGATCTCATCAATTGGCAGGTTGTAGCCAATTAATATCCAGTATGACAGACCAGGTGTCCAGACCCCGGGATAGCTTTCCAAAGAAGGTACACAAAGTAAATGTGTGCCTTCCCATCTGGCAGACTGAGGGATTTGGAAGAGGTGCCAAACTGGTTATTGGCTTCTTGTTGGTGAGAAAATCCATGACTACTTAATGTACTGCATTAACTACAGTTGTGTTCGGTTTAGTTATGATTGTCTTCAAAGGTGCAACTTGGAACATTAACATGGTAATTAAATCTCAGTTTCTGATAACTACTGTGGAAATAGGGAGGTTTGTTGCCTAAATACCAAAGAAAAGGTAAACATGTTTCAACTTCTTCAAAGTTTTCTTTCAAACAGACTTTCATTCTTAAGCTGGAAAGACATGGGAAGACTTTCCTTCTGTGCTTCGCGTTGATGCGTCCACTTGTCTCCCTCACTTCACACTTTCAAAACTGAACTTTTGTTCTTACGTACAGCCAATTCAATGTTTTCATCATCTTCATATATGGTTCCTCTGTGTACCTAGGTACATAAACCAAAAGCCTACAATAATCCTTAACCCCAACCTCTCTCATATATCCTCATTAATTTCATCTCCAAAGTCTGCCTATTCTACCTCAAAAGCATATTTCACACCTGTCCACTTTTCTCCATGTCTGTTGCCACCATTTTATTGTGAGCTTTACCTTTCTTCTGAATGATTAGAATAGCTTCCTATTTCCACTTTCATTCTTGTCACTCTCAATTTCATCTATATAGAGCTGTCAGAATATCTTTAAGACCTTTTTGGATCAGTTTTGTCTCCTATTCAAAGTCTTTGATTGCCATCTCATTGCATTAGGGTAGAAGACAAAATTCTTTGCTCTGTGTATTCTGCCCCTTTGTTGTTTCTCTAGACTCTTCTCATTACACTGTCTTTCACTCAAGAGTGAACTTAGGGGTAGAAGGAGGCGATGATAATTTAACAAGCATTTCCTGAATGAACCGTTTACAACTGGAACTCTTTTAAAATTCATACCACCAACTCTTTCTATCCTCGACACCTACCATTACAGACATTCACAAACTTCTAGATTACTTTGCCATGTTTCCTGAGAATTTGTACACTGGCTAAAAGACTTATTTTTCTGTTTTTATTCTTGGGAAATCCTTGTGAATTTTCCATACACTATTTGTTTGCATATATCTTGACTTCAGGAACTCTAATAAATGTTGTAGATCTTCTAATTTACTAATTTGTACCTATGGCTATTTGATAAAATCTTATCAAATTTCTGGACACATTAATTCTTAAATTTAAATAACTCTATATTTATTCCTGATATTAGATTCCATCTCTCTTTTTATTCCTGTTTTATATATCTCATTAACTTCTCCAATATAAGATGCCTTTGTTTCTCCTGTTTTTAAGCCTTATTTTATAATTTCCTTGCTCACTAACACTGAATCCCACTTTCAAAAGCTTAAAGAACTTTTTCACAAAGACCACAGATATTCTGGTAAAAGCACAAAAGTTTGGACACATATTTCTTTTCTGTTAAGCTTATGACCTTCGCAGATTATTTGATTCTTTATTATTCCAGTCTTGCTTCTTCTTTTTTTTGCTTGGACTGTTAATGGCAACCAGGAGAAAATCACCACTAAAAATGCATGGCTTAAAACCTGAGCTAAACCATCCAAAGGGTGAGGAAGCTGTGACCTTCCAGATTCCCAAGTGCAGCCCCTCGATTGCATCCAGACTTCACAGAACAAATCCCTTTGTTTGTTCTGTAAAATTTGGGTTCAGTCAAAAGGCCATACTCAAGGATCCAGAAGGCCACATGTGGCCCCAAGGCTGCAGGTAATTTTTTTTCTTCTCACTTCTAGACCCTTGAATAAAATTTGGTATAAAGTTAAAATCATAAAAGTTTGTTTAATTCAGTAATTCAGTAATTCAGTAATTCTGAGTGTGAATTAGAATCATCTGGGAGCTTGTAAAAATTACCAATGTCAGAATCGTATCCCAGACCAAATAAATCAGACTTTGAGGATGGGTCCTGAAGGAAATCAAAATATTTTATCCCAAATTGTTTGACATATTTTGAGGTGGCTACCAGAGGGCCAGCAAAATAGTCCTATAAAGCTGTCTTTTGTGGGAGAAATTTGCATCTGTAGAGAATCTACATTAATACTCTTCCCTTGCTCATATCAATGAAAGAGTAACAGAACCTGACACTTTTAAAGGTCTGAAAGAAACCACCTATTCTCTCTGAGGGCTACAAACTGTAAGGTTTCACTTCATAAAGAGACCATCTTTGCTGGCAAAACCTCCTCGTCTCCCCTTTCCATAACCTCTCTTGCCACTAAAACCTGATTTACCGCCATAACCTGTTTTGGGGCCACAGTGTGAGTACACATTCTTTCTATAATCTCAAGATGGTATATAAGCTTCTGAACTCCAGTGCGGGGTTGGGTCTTCATTCTGAAGTCTCCCATGTATACATGTTAAACAACATTTGTATACCTTTTCTCTTATTGATCAGTCTGTCTTATTTCAGTGATTTTCAGCAAACCTCCAGGGGTCCAAGAGCCTTGGTCCCCACAGTCCTTAATGTGGATATTTTAAAGAGACTCCCAAGTTCTAATGTGTAGCAAGAATGAAGTACCATTGGTAACTGAATTCTTCATTAAAATTAGGATCTTCTGACCACGTAAAATATCAGAATAAATCAATGACATTAGTGGCAATATGGTGTCTTAATATACATATTATTCAGCTAATAAGGCCTTGAGAACCACTGAATACTCTAGGTCTGCAGTCCCCAACCTAAGTCTGTGGCTTCTTAGGAACTGGGCCACACAGCAGGAGGTGAGCAGGTGAGCAAGCAAAACTTCATCTGTATTTACAGCTGCTCCCCATTGTGCATTACCACCTGAGCTCTGCCTCCTGTCCGATTAGCGGCAGCATTAGATTCTCACAGGAGCGTGAACCCTACCGTAAACTGTATGTGTGAAGGATCTAGGTTGTGCGCTCCTTATGAGAATCTAATGCCTGATGATGTGAGGTGGAGCTGAGGAGGCGAGGCTTGTGCTAGGGAGCAGCTGCAAGTACAGATTATCATTAGCAGAAAGGTTTGATTGCACAGAGACCATAATAAATCAATTACTTACAGATGCATATCAAAACCCTATCAGTGAGTGGCAAGTGACAATGTAATAGTAACAGAAATAAAGTGCACAATAAATGTAATGTGCTTGAATTATCCTGAAACCATTGCGCCCCCTCCCTCCCCAGTCCATGGAAAAAATTTTCTTCCATGAAACTGGTCCCTGGTGCCAAAAAGGTTGGGGACTGCTGCCCTAGGTGAATTAGCATGTTCTCCATAGAGAAATGGTGTTGCATACACATAGAAAGAAGAGTTCATCAAAGGAATATTTATAAACCTGCCGAGAAATGCCTTTTCTATTTCTTCCCTAAGGCTTCAGGAAGCTGCACTTACATCTTCATTGAATAAACTTGTTAAAGGTGGGCAGATTGGCAGGCAGCTTCTCTTAAGTGCTGGTATTTGAACTTGGCCTAGGCAAGTACCTCTTGTAATTTACTTTAAGCTTGGCTAACAGAAGGTGATTTTATACTTGGGCTAAGGATGAAGGGAGTTTCTGTTTCCCTCTGGTAACCTATGAAGGATGAGAACATTCACTGTGGCTGCTTTTTTTCCCCTTCCCTTGAAAACAAATAAAACCACATTGTGCTGTTGTTCCACTCAGTTCAGGCATGCTGAGCCAAGCAAGCTGTATTTGCTCCATTCATCCTGTTGCATGATGCCTGGAATAAGGGATGTTACAAAAAGCTTGATTTGTTTCTGCTTATCCAAAAATGTCATGTACCTAACTGATTTTCCTGTAATATTCCTACTTTTAAACATACTGCTTCTATCTCATGTTACCACACCATCAGCGGAGAATTCAATCTTAGACTTCAGATGAGATAATCCAGTCATTTTGTCTACTAAGTTATACACTGTTTTAAAAATCTCCAGTGCCTGATAAATCTCTGCACCAAATATCACAAAGAAATGTAGAAAAAAATTATACAGAGAGGGTCAGTATTCTAACCATCAATATATGATAAATTTTAAGAAAATTGCTTAAGGGGAAAAAATCCATCTGGTATACATTAGAAAACATCAACTTCTATTTTGGTTTCCTGTATAGTTTCTAATAGTTAAAACAGAATTTTATGGAATTTTTTATAAAGCAGGAAATGGTGGCTTTTTATCTTTTTAAAAATCTATTTATTATTATTATTATTTTTTCAGAGACAGTGTCTCACTCTGTCACCAGGCTGGAGTATAGTGAGCAATCATAGCTCACTGCAGCCTCGAACTCCTGGGCTCAAGCAATCCTCCTATCTCAGCCTCCTCCGCTGGGACTACAGACATGCACCACCACCACCATGCTGGGATGGTTGTTTGGGTTTTTGTCTGCTTATGTAGGATTGAACTCTGTAGGGGTGCCAGAGATCACTTCCAACCCCTCCCCTGCCATTAGCTGTTATCTGGGCTCTTCAGGTGGATCTAGAAGCCAAATAGATACCAGGCAGATTAACAAGAGAAAAGCATACAAATGTCATTAATTTTACATGTACATGGGGATGTTCACAAGAGTGAAGTCCTGTGAAGTGGTTAAAGCAAAGTTCTTTTACACTTTTTAGATGAAGAAGAACAAGTTTGAGAAGAAGTGACAGGACAAAGGGGATCTGGCTGGGCATAAAGTTTCTAGAGGATTTACTAGGAGATATATGGGGGGAGGGGAAGATAAAAGTCACTTCGGTAAGAATATTTATGCAGGTCCGTTGCAGCTCTGAGTTCCCAGTCTCTGGTGATAGAGCTATTTTCTCACCCTGGTATGGCAAGGGTACCCCTCCCAGCGGAGTCTTTGTGGCTTGTTGCATGCAGGAAGAGACAGGTCACCTAGCCCTTTCTGAAACTACAATTTCTCCAATGTTTCCAACTTGAAATAATCAATATATTAATTCAGTATATTTTGGGATGGCACATCCTTCACTCCTTCAGCTTCATAGATTTTGATGGGATTTTGTTTGTTGGTTTGTTCATTTGTCCTAAGAAATCATTTCATTTTTAAAAAATAACTAAAATCCAATTTTTCCCCTCTCCCTTGGGAGAGATAAAAACAGGGCAAATTTAATTCATCAGACCAAAGCCTAAAAATACTTGCTTCAGTATGATATATTTGGAATGTAAACTTAATTCAGTGTTCTGAAATATGAATTTTTTTCTTGGATTTTTTTCTAGGAGCTCTTCTATTGGAATTAAAACTATTCTTCTTTGCTGGCATAGTGGAGGAAATCTAATCAAAAGCACATGCTGATTTCAACATGTATTTCGTGGTTTAGAAATAAGTCAAGAAGTAGCAAGAGAAATTTTGGACTGAAATATGAACAGAAACAAGTTAAGACTTTCAAAATCCATGCTAATTGGATGCTAGTGTTTGGTGAAGAATGATTCTTTCGAATTGAACTAAAATTAAGTCAAAAGATTTAGTACATTTTAGTTCAACAAAATAAAATGGAAAATAATTTATTTTATATATGTATATGTAAATATACATTAATATTTTATAGAATATAAATATTAATAACATCAGTGGTTTACATACTATATTAAAAATGGCATATATATTTTAAATATATTACATGCTGTTTATGAAAGACCATGGGATCTATGGAGGAAGGATAAAAAGAAAACTTTATTTTCAGAGAGAAACAATCTGCAGATTGGGAAACACCACCTCCAGAGAAATCAGAAAGTATGCACTTTGCAGAAGGGAGGGGGAAAACTGGTATTTATGCCTTACAGCACCAGTTCCCAACCTTTTTGGCACCAGGAACTGGGGTGGGATGGGAGTATGGTTTTGGGATGATTCAAGTGCATTACATTTATTGTGCAGTCAAACCTCTCTGCTAATGATAATCTGTATTTGCAGCTGCTCCCCAGCACTAGCATCACTGCCTCAGCTCCACCTCACAACATCAGGCATTAAATTCTCATAAGGAGCCTGCAATCTAGAGCCCGTGCAGTTTACAGTAGGGTTCCCGCTCCTATGAAAATCTAATGCTTCCATCGATCTGATAGGAGGTGGAGCTTGTGCCGTGATGCCAGTGACGGGGAGCGATGTAAATACAGATGAAGCTTTGCTAGCTCCCAGGCCATTCACCTTATGCCGTGCAGCCTGGTTCCTAATAGGCCAGGGACCACTACCGGTCCCTGACAGCCTGGGGTTTGGGGATCACAGGCTTACAAGGTCTGCCTTACAAACCTATTGAGCATGTTTGCGAAAAGTCCATGAATATTTATGAAGGAAGTCAAGCGCATGAGCAATGGGTAAACAGATATGTAATACACATTCCATGTTCATTTCAGGGTGAGGTTTTAGTATTAAGATGAGGTAGAATTTGGCTCTTTGTGTCAAAAGGTGAAGTATAGGGCACAAAGACAGTTTGTGCGCAGTCTCTGTAAGCTGCTTGAGGCCAAGGATGTTTGTGAGGCCGGACCTCTGCCCACTTGGAGATGTGGCAGGACTGCACAGTGGAAGGGGGACTTCAGTCAGCTGATGTTAAGTGGTTTATTGAGGTCAGTTGGCAAATTTTCAGCTGTCATTTTGACAACATTTTTCAGGAACTGGTTTCTACTTGATTACAGGAAAGAAAACTCTGTGTCAGGTAGTAACACAGGGGTGCCCGACCAACTCTTCATCCCAATATGGCCACTAGGTTCTGTTATTGTGTGTCTCATTTTAGCCACAGGGAGTCCATTTCATATGTCTGTAGGAGTATATTTTCACGATATTATAACTGTATATTTTGTATATTTTTTCTTCCCTTTCATAAAAATAAACTGAAAACAAATGAGTAAGAACATTTTATAACAAAATGTATGAACCCTACTAAACATAAGGACTTTTAGCAACCCCTAATCCTGAATATTGATATATACATTTTTGAAAAATCAAGAAAGAGGCACATAATTAATTTCTGTAGAGTTAGTTTTTTTTAAAAGTTAGTAGAAAAAGTCAAATGTGGCAAAAGATAGTAGTTCTCTACTTTTCCCTTTTTCACCCACAGCTATCCCAATATCTACTGTATAAACCTTAGCTGGGATAGAGAAAACAATGGGAGAAGGTGATTCAGACCCCTTGAAAAGATAGAAATGGTTAATGGCACCTTTGGGGAGGTATAGAGAAATTTTTACATATCGGCTTATTTCTTTTTTTATTCTGGTAATTTATATTAATGGATCCTCTTTTTCCAGGCAGCCATTTGGGTGGACATTCTGATTTATGTCTCCAAGAAGGGCTGATACAATCAAATATCAAAGAAAATCTCTTGGTGTTTTTTTTGTGTGTGTGTGTGTCTGTGTATGTTAATACCTTAGATCCTACCATAAACAATAGATGTAGGAAACTATACACTTAATCAATTTCTCAGTGCTAGTTTTTTTCTTATCCAGAGAAGAAGTCAAAAGGAAATTAAAAATATATTCCTGAGAAATAAGGTGACCATAGGTCTTCATTTGCTCTTTACAATCCTGATTTTTAACTGTTTTGCTGATGCATTATTAAGAGTGGTTTTTTTTTTACTCTCAAAAGTGACCTAGTGTAAGTAACAAATAAGGGAAGTAGGGAAGGTAGAATCTCCAAACTTATTTAGGTATTCAAGAACAAGGATACTCACTGTGGTCCACTTCACTGGGAAGTTGACGAGTCTCCTCGGGAATTCCTGTACCTAATCTCGTTCCGTGATACAGGTATGTAGTGCAATGGCTGTTCAGCATTTGCCAGGAAAGTGGACCTCAGACAGCATCCTGTTCTTCAGCATGGTGTGAGGATATTTTCCTGCATGTCTAAAAGTAGTATGGATATGGCACTGAGGTTAGAAGGACCTGAAGAGAGACCATGTGGCCAATGTACACAAGACAAATACGGTGTAGATCAGATCCTGCCCTACAGAGCCTGGTGATTTTCTCTCCAAAAGAGTCCCAGAATTCATAGGGAGTGGAAGAGACTCTAAATTGAAAGGAATAACCTTTTTGACATCTCAGAGAATTAGATGATATTTATTTTCACAATAAAGCTAGATGTGGATTTAAAGAAATTTACTTGAGTAAGGAAGAACAAAAAGGCTACATTTCTTTCACATCCATATGTACACACTAAAATTGTATTCATGATACAGATGTGTTTTTTCTTTTTCTTTTTCTTTCTTTTTGTTTTGGAGCCACTAAAGAGATTTTGGACATTTTTGATGGGTTGTTTGTAAAGGCCTCTCCCTAAGTAATTAAACTGTGGATTATCACTTCAATGATTAGAAAGATTATTGATAAGGGAAAGAAAAAAGCCTGACGTTTTAGTCATTATCATATTCCTATGTATTTTAAAGATGAATTTTTACAAATAGGGTGTTTTGTGACTCTAACGAATGGTCTCATAATCACCTTATAAAGGGGTGCAGTGTAACACAGTGGACTAGATAAAGCTTCTTGATTTTTCTTTTTTCAAAACCACACCACACAGCTTGGTCTCCATTTATATTTGAGCCAATTCTGTGAATTATCCAGAATTCTGGGCACAGTTTGACCTATGTAGGTACCAAAACTTTTTTTAATAGATAGAAAGTCAGAGTGGCCATGCTTGGTCATATGTTTAAAGAAGAATATGTTGGTGATTTTCCGTTTGGACTATTCCCATCTTAACAGACCAATTCACTGTTCTGTGCCCTGGGGAACTGATCCCTAAGCACTTTGGGGCTTTGAGTGGTCTTGGTCTATGTGCAGCACTGGCAGCGATCATGGTATCAGAGGAATGGGAGATACAGGGCATTTGTAATATTTGTTCACTCATGCCTTCTCCTGCCATAGTTCTGGCAGTGGCTATGTGGAGCTACAGCTCCTGTTGGGAAGCTCCCTCCTACTGCTCAGCTTCCGTCAAAGTGCAGTTTCACCATTCCTTTCCCTGGTCCACTGGGTCTAGGGATGGTAACATTCTGTCTCTGTTACTTGTCCTTAGGTGTATCACCATCCCTTGCAGTTTCCATTAATGCCACCTACACTCCTATAAATAGTCCCTTAATTAAATTAATTTTTATCAAAGCCTCTGAGTATGCAATCTTTTTTCTGCCAGGACCTTGTCTGATCTAGAAATCTCCTTTGCATCTGCTGCCAGTCTTCTCTGTTTCCAGAAACATCATTACTGATTAGTGCTAAAAATGATCCAGAAAGCTCATCTCCATCTAGTCAGCACCTTACCATTACACCAGCTACACTAGAGTTGGTTGTACGACCATAACTCTTCTTCCCTCTTTATCGCTTTCCTCCTATAGTTGCTCACCCACCCCTCACAACAGACTTACGTCTTTTGTCTGATATTCTGTGACATCCGCTTATTTTCCACACCCCATTATGTCTTCCCTTGATGTATTTTTTAAAACTACAATTCAGTAGGATAAAGATGTTAAGAGAGAAGGGAATCAGATTACTCTGATATATTTTCAGCTCTGGTAACTGAAAACCTGAATCAAACCAGGTATGCATCAGGAAATGTGTTAGCTCATATAGCTTGATATCCAGGGTAGAGCAGGTTTTTGAGTTGGGTAATTTATTTGTTTGCTCAACAAGTCACCTGATACCCAGGCACTATCTGCTTCTTTTCTCCACCATCTATACATTTACTAGTCAGCAATACTAGTCTACCTCATGGTTGTAAGAATGCGGCCAGGAGCAATTACAGGTAAGGATGCAAGTCTTCTGTGGTTCACTCTTCAGGAAAAAAAAGAAAAAAACCTAAACAAGTCTCTCCATTTTTTTTTTTTAACTTTGGTCTGAAGTATCCATTCTCATTCTTGAGCTAATTGTAAGTTTACAAAAAAAGAATGACTGTGACTCACTTAGAAGAATCAGCTAGAGTGTGATGGATGTGGGAAATTAATCACAATGGTCACCTTCGTGAGACGACTTGGGATTTACTCCAGGCAAACACTTAAGGGTATTGGTGATGGCATATTTCTACTTCTTTATAAAGTAGAGAATTTCAAAGAAATATACATATTCCTCTCTCTTCAAGTGACTCATAGAGAAGTATACTTTCCTATTAATTTATCCTTCCTTATAGCTCTCTTGCCTAAATGCAGGGGGGCCTAGAGAGTTTCATGGTATTTAATGTAAGGGGGAAAATCATAATTTTGTCCTTGGTAATACCTATAATTAAACATAAATTATTAGAATTATCTAATGTTTGAGAGGGAAATAGAACGTGATTTTAAAGATCTGTATTTGAATTTCTCATCTGACATTTCCTCTTAATTGGTTGTGGTGACTTTCATAGTTTATTTAACAGTTTTGGTCTTAGGTTTATCATACACAAAACAAAGAGATGGGTTAGAGGTTTGTTCAAATCTCTGAAATTGCTATTTGATTTTACAAAACAGTCTTTGTGTTCTTTTCTTTTTAAACTCATTAACCACAAGAAATATAGCATTTAAATAAAATAGACTAGGTCATTATTTGCTCTTGCATAGTTAATAATAAGAATATCTACACAAACTTTAAAGCTAGAATAGCATATAATTAAAATTGTTTATATCACCTACAAATGACCTAAAAAATAGATTTGCTACTCAAAGCATAATCCATTCCATTTCTAACTAAACACATGCTAACTAAATGTCAATGGGATTTGAAATATATGAAAGTGTGAATACTATTCCTACAATTAAGAAGAAAAGGAAAGAAGTATTTCTGTTTTGAATAATCATCATCATTATTTATGTGATTAAGTTACAAAGATGGATAGTCATCATGAAAATTCCCAGGAGGCATCAACACCTGAACAAGTTATTTAAATTTAATACCCAAGTGTTTTAAAAATAAATCCTCAGTCATCACTTTAAAGCTGCTTAGATCAGTTCTACTTTTCATCTAGAGTTCACTGCAAATCAAAGAAAGGAGGGACTGAAGTCATAGCCTGGGAATTCCTGGTAGACTTTGAACATTTGTTTCTATACACTTTCATTGTTAATATATACTGCAGGGACAAATCCCACTAAGAGCATTTTCACATTTAGGTTCACTTAAACATAATATAATCAGCTCCCTTCTCTTCATGCAATCCTGCCCTCGACCCACCAATCTCTGTAGCACTGTTTATACTCATGCCTTTGCTTGTAATATCTTCTTCACATCTTCTTACTGGAGAAACTGCATTTATTCATTCTATAACTCATGCAATAATCAACTTCATTCAAAGGATAATCTATGTATAATTCTTGTTTCCCTCTTTTCATATTTTATTCATTCAATCTACTATGATTTTCTTTCTGCCTCCTTCACTCCATTGAAATTCTTCCCACACAAATAACCACAGACTAATTGTCAAATATACTGGTTATTTCTCAATCTTTATTTAACATTTTCAACATTACTAGTATCTATTTCTTCCTTGACTTCTTGACACCATCTCTTTAGGCTTTTCTCTAGTTTCTCCCTTGAAGTAATCACCAGCTAGTCTCCCTGGGAAGACCCATTAAATGTCACATTAAGTACCTAAATCCTGATACATTGAAAATTCAACTCATTTTCCCTCCTCTCACTCTGTCCTGACATATGGCTTTTCTACTCATTGGTCCTATTTCCAATTCTTAAAGTCAGAATACAGGGAGCCAAACCTGAGTCTTTACCACACCAGATACTTCACCATATTTTTTTTATTTCTAAGTATCACTTAACAACTTCCCAGTTCAATTTTATTATTATTATGCCATTTAATCAAAACAGATACTGGTACCAAGAAGTGGGGGTACTTCTGTAACAAATACCTAAAATTGTGGAAGCAGCTTTGGCAATGGGTAATGGGTAGAGGCTGGAAGAGTTTTTAGCTAGAAAAAGCCTAGATTTCTATGAACAAAATTTTAAAGGCAGATCCTGTCAGGGCTCAGAAAGAAATGAGTAGAGCTATAGAGAAAGTTACTATTTTCTTAGAGGATACCTAAGTAATCATGAATAGAATGTTGGTAGAAATGTGGATGCTAAAGGCCATTCTTCTGAGGTTTCAGGCGGAGATGAGGAACATGTTATTGAACAATGGAGAAAAGGAGATTCTTGTTATAAATTGGCAAAGAACTTGGCTGACTCACATACATGTTCTGGTGTTTTGTGGGAGGTAGAACTTGCTAAAGATGAAATTGAATATTTAGCCGAGGAAATTTCTAAGCAAAATGTTGAAGGGGCAGTTTGGTTACTTCTGCCTGCTTATAGTAAAGTGTGAGAAGAAAGAAATAATTTGAAAACACAATTGTTAAGTAAGAAGAAACCAGAATTTAAAGATTTGGAAAATTCTTAGACTATCTGTATTGCAACAAATGAGAAAGTATGTTTAGAAGACAGAGCTAAGAATGTGGCCAAGTGTGCATTTCAACTGCAGACCTAAACAGCCACCTCAACAGGAGCCAAGCACCACTCTTGAAGACAATGGAAGAATGACACCCCTCACCACTCATCCCCCAAGGCGATTCAGAGATCATCAGGTGTGCCTCTCTCACCACAGGCCCAAACTGCAAGGGCCTGAGGCACACAGCAATTTCAAAAGGTTGGGCATCCTCTCTGATTCAGGCAGGCCAGGATGATCCCACTCACTGCCTCAGGTGTGGGCTCCCATGCCCAGAATGGCTGCATGGGCTGTGTTTGCTGGAACCATGGGGGCCACAGTGCCATGACTCCAGAGCAGCAGAGCCACCAGCATGTGATTCCAGCCAGCCTAGGAGAGCCATGGGCATGTGACTCCAGGTCAGGAGAAGTGTGCAAATGGGGCCACTTCCTACAAGGGGTCTAGGGGGCAAAGCAGTTAGCCAGAGAATTGTTTTTGAGACTTAAGGTTTAATTCTTCAGCCCTGTTAGCTTTTGGATTTACATGGGACCCTTCACCCAATCTTTCTTTCCTATTTCTATTTATTTTGAATGGGAATGTCTAACTTATGCCTGTCCCACTATTATATTTTAGAAGCACATAACTGTTTGGTTTCACAGGTTCACAGTTGGAGAGGAATTTTTCTTCAGGATAAATCAAACTTGAGCTTCACTCATATTTGATTTTTGTTTTTTAAAAGATGGGGTCTTGCTGTGTAGCCCAGGCTGGGATGCAGTGTCACTATGATAGCTCACTGCAGCCTCAAACACCTGGGCTCAAGTGATCCTTTCACCTTAGCCTCCCAAGTAGCTAGGACTACAAGAGCACACAACTGTACCGGGCTAATTTTTATTTTTTTAGAGATGGGTTCTTGCTATGTTGCCCAGGCTGGTCTCAAACTCCTGGCCTCAAGGGATCCTACTACCTCAGCCTCCTGAGTAAATGGGATTATAAGTGAGAGCCACCATGCCCAGCTTCATATTTGATTTAGATGTTATTTAGATGAGACTTTGGACTTCAGACTTTACAGTTGATCCTGGAATAAGTTAAGATTTTTGGGGCTGTTGGAATGGAACGAATGTATTTTGAATGTTAGAAGGACATGAGTTTTGGGGAGAGTAAGGGGAGGAATGTAATGGACTGAATGTTTGTGTCCCCTCCAATTTTATGTGTTGAAATCCTAACCTCTAATAGGTTGGTATTAAGAGGAGGGGATCTTTGGAAGGTAATAATTAGGTCATGAGGGTGGAGCCACCATGAATGGGATTAGTCCCCTTATAAGAGGGGCTCCGAAAAGCTTTCTCGCCCTTGTGCCATGGGAGGGCACAAGGAGAAGGTAGTAGTCTGCAACCAGAAGAAGACCCTCACCAGAACCTGACCATGCTGGCACCCTGATTGTGAGACTTTCAGCCTCCCGAACTGTGAGAAATAGATTTCTATTGTTTATAAACCACCCAGTCTATGGTACTGTGTTATAGCACCCCAAACTGACGAAGACATCATTATATTTTTTTTGTCTTCAATCTCATTCCCTATAATCTGTTTTAAAATTTTATCCATCTTTTTTAAGATTGGGTTTTTTTATTCTTATTGTGTTGCTGGAATTCTTTACATATTCCTTTATCAGAAGTATGTGTTGTGAACAGTGTCTTCCCACTTGTGGCTCGCCTTGTCATTTTCTTAATGGTGTCTTTGAAAGAGAAAAAGGTTTTGGTTTTTTGAATTTTGAAGAAGTCCAATTTTTAATTTTTTTTATGTCTTGTGCTCTTAGAGTTTATCTAAGAGACTTTACACAAGAGTCTCAAGGATTTCCTCTCAAATTTTTATAGTTTTATAGTTTAGTTGTTAAATTTATATCTATGATCCATTTGGAATTATTTCTGATATGTGATATGGAGTAAGCATGTAGGTGTATTTATGGATTTTCTATTCTGTTTCATGGATCTATATGTTTATCATTTTATGAATGGCAAATCACCTTAATTACTATAGCTTTATAGTAAGTCTGGAGATAAGATAGAGAAACTCCTTTAAGTTTGTTCTTTCAGAATGTTGCTTTGGTTTTCCAGTTTCTTGGCATTCCCATATAAATATTACAACTTAGTGACAATGTTTACAGAAATATATGGACTACTGGATTTTTACTGAAATTACATTAAATATATAAATGAATTTGGGGGAGAATTTTCTTCTTAACAGTGTTATACAGTGTTTAAATTCACAAACCTGGTGTATCTCTCCATTTACTTAGGACTTTATTTTCTCTCAAAAATGTTTTCTAGGTTTTAGAAGGTGGATTATATAAATAAAATTTAAATATAATATCCAGTATACAATCAATGATAACCAGGCACATGACAAGACAGAACAAAATGAATTCCTCTGCCCAGTGTAGCAGCTGAAGAAGTCAGGCCAAGAGGGGCCAGCTAGTCCCCTCCGGCCAGGGAGGCCTCTGTCACCTGCAAGCCCCCCAAAATGGCCTAGGGGAAAGACTCTCTCTACCTGGAGAGGGGGTTGAATGCAAAGTCTCTAGAGTCACAGTGAGGTCAAGCCTCTTTGGCTGGGGCTGTGAGGAGGATGCTTGTTCTTCTAGGTTGGGGGGTTGACCCTGCTAATTAAGAACAAGTTCCTCTACCTCCGGGAGCCTTGGCTTACTCACCTGCCTCTTAGATCTCTTTGAGGTACAGGCAGCCCAGGCTTTTATAGGCAATGTGTTCTGAGAGACAGCCTCTTAAAGTGCTGCCCCAGTGCACTGAACTTGGCTTTGTCAAACATCTGCTTGGACCAGGATGTAAATATCTATTCAAATACACTCTTTGAATAGATTAATTGGTAAATCCCTGGTGATATCAAGAAATAAAACAAAGTACACACAAATTATCAATATGATTAATTTTGAACAGAGGGATAGCCCTACAGATCCTTAAAAATCCTTACAAAATATTATAAGATGCTATTATAAACAATGTTATGCTAATGATTTAAAGATTTAGATGAACTGGCAAAGTTCCTAGAAAAACACTTCTGATTGCTACTTATTTTTCTGGCACAAGTAGAAGTTGAAAGTCTAAATACTCTTATAACCACTAAGAGATCAAATCTGTAATTAAAACCTTCCCATAAGAAACCTCCAAGCCCGGGTGGTTTTATAAGGGAGTTCTATCAAATATTTAAGAAAGAAAAATTGCCAGTTTTATGCAAACTCATCCAGAGAGTCATGTATTTTTAGCATAATCTAAGTGCCAAACTTGACATGGTCTAATTAATTTAAACATTGTTATGGAGTTAGTAAATGACTACAGAAGGATTTATTCTCAAGTTTTTCTGATTCCAACGTTATTAATCCCTTTACTGTACTATATCCCATAGACTATAGTGTAGTGATCCATGCATAAATAAATAGATGCCCTGCTTTTAAATGTGACCTTATTCTAATTTTGTGTTATTTGGGAAAGACTAGAAGGCCAATTGCTCTCCAACTCCACTGAATGGAATGGTTCATCCAAATGAGCTGTAGTATATCATGGAAATCATCGGAAAGGCCCGTATCATAGAAACTACTTATGTTTAATTCCTCATCGTTCACTACCCAAAGCCAAGAATCCCTAGGTGGTTTTGTCCCTAAGGGGCAGCTTCAGTGTTTCCTACTAACTAAAACATAAATACTTTCTTTCAACACTAAAATCCATGTTGTAATAACCACACACCTGGGAATTCTTGAAGTCTATGGGAGGATTGTGGAAAGAAAATTACTTCCACAGGCATTTGCACCAAAAATCTTATCTCGGGTACATTAAAAGCCAGAATCATTCATGATGAAAACTGTTCTATGTATGTTCAGATCCCATTCATATGTAACCATCACTCACCAGTTAGTTACTTCAGGGAAGTAAGTAGCTCCTCTAGTCCAACTGGAATTAGGCAAAGTAATGCTAAACTCTGTTCTTACATGTTCCAAACTCTGGAGTGCTCACATTGTTCAGATTTGATCATTTGGATTTACATAAGCACTTCCAAGCTGGTTTCAAACTTTTAAGAAGAAATAATTGATGTGAAGTGTTCTTTTTTTTTTTTCAAAAAAAAAAAGCTGCTTCAAGACTCTGTGGAGTATGGAAGTGGGTGAGAACAGAAAAAGTTAAAAGTGGATTAAAAGTGATTTTCTTCCACTAGAATGGGGAATGGAAGGACTAATGCAAATAGTGAAGGTGAGTGGATCACTGAAAATATTTTATAAGTTATTTAAAAAAGAAAAATACCCAAAATCATCCACCCAAATAGGAAAATGTATAGCCTCTGTTCATGATAGCTGTGAATGATATTTCTCATAATCACCTAATGCATCTCTTTGCAGACTCATCTGCAGCTACGTATATTTTCTCAATGCTTCAGAATCACAGAAGCATGCTCTTTCTAACCACCATGCAACTGCTCATAGTATTCTCTCCCTGAATGCTTTTTCTCTTATATTCACCAGGCTAATACCTGCTCGTGTTCCAGGTTCCATCTCAGATTGCTCAGCCTAACGGGGGGTTAGGTATCCTTCCTCCATTCTGGAAGTTATTACTGTCCTCTCTCTTACCCCAGTGAGTTTATTGTTTTGTATTGGGATTTCTACTCTGTGATATTATCTTATTCATCTTTCTAAGCCTTACACACACTATTTACTCAATAAATATTTGTTAACTCAGTGAATTACTTGAGAGATGAAAAGAAATTCATTTCATTTCTCTAAGCGTTCACTTTCTTATCTGTAAAATGAAGAGGTCAGACAGTATCACTCAAAATTCCCCTTTACCAATAAATTTCTGTATTTCTGGGAGCTGGAGTTCTGGTGTTGGCTTTTGAGTCTGAAGTTGCAAGTAAGCTGTTAGCATGAAACTTCACATTGCAAAAACAGTAACATAAGATGGGATGTGTGTTAGAATTGCAGGCCTCATACTCACTAGAGAGACCCATGCAAGAAGAATTTAATAAATTAGGCATGTTTTAATATTTTTATTCATAGTATCATTTAAATATATATGTTTCTATATCTGTGATCTAATTTTTCTCTAATGGAAAACAAAGTCAAGGGAGGATTTTATAGTCTGGCTTTTTCTGTTTTTGTTAGATTTTATGGTTTTAGATACAGATTCCATTACAACACTAAAATAGAAAAAATAAAAAACTCAAAAAGTTCCTGAGGTTTTGTTTGGAAGCAAGAGATGCCTATTATTAAAAGATTTCATTAAATGTAACTACAATTAAAGACAAAGCTTTCTATTTGTTTTTATAAATTTTATGACTAATGGGAAGATAGATACATATTGAAGTTCCAAATAGATTAATTTAGACCCCTGAACAGATTTCTGTAAAAATTGACTTATGTTTTAATACATTTTTACCCCCAAAGGAATTGAGTTTCTTATAAACTCAGAGTTGTGAAACCATCTTTTCATGACTCATGAAAAACTGCTTTTAATCTTAATTTAAAAAAATGAATGCGTATAAGAAAACTTTACCATGGTTACTTCACCATGGCTACCTCAACAATACCTTCAGGGGATTGGAACCAGTAAAATTATGATTAGAAGTGATTCAGGGTGACAAATCATGTCATCTCTGATTTCCTGTGTTGATCACCATGGGGCCAGTGAGCATGCTGTATATGGATTGTCAGCAAAGAGAAAGGACTATATTAATTACACCTGCAACTCAGCTCCATGAATTAGGTAACAGGAGCCCAGCAGAATAGGGAATTTTTTCAAATGATGAAGAAATGGGGAGGGCAAGGAAATAAAAATTAGTAGTATGTAAAATATTTTATTTTAATATCTAAGTCTAAAGTTCCATGTAGTTTGTCTTTAAGTTACTGAAGTTTGAAAACTTGAAAGACCTATCCAACCAGATGATACAGACACCTCAGGACTTTTCAAAAGCAGGTATCTTACCTTTCAGCTTGGTTTTTCAAATAGGGAATAAGAAAGTGGGAAGAAAATAAGAAACCATTTTGGTTTATTGGATATTTTGACATTTGATCATGGTTGCTAAATAGCAAAGCAGAAGTGACTTGCTTTGTTATTTAGCAACCATGATCAAATGTCAAAATATCCAATAATCCAAAATGTTTCTTATTTTCTTCCTACTGTCTTATTTTCTCTTGTATTATAGGAGATCATGCAGGAATTGTTTAGAGATTCATAAGTCACCTCTAGATAAGGCAGAAGTCAGTCAGTGATTTTAGGAGGTGGACTCAGCTACCTTCCCACAGCAGGCCCTGTGTGTTCTCATTGTGCCAAGTTAAAATTTAGGAGCAACTAGTGAGTGGAAGCCTTTGTTTCTAAAACCTCTTCCATTTACCCCAAAAGGTTATGAATGAGGATCCTCTCTAATCTCTAGAGCAATGCCCAGTGATCTCTAGGAAAGGCTAGTCCCGATGATGTGGATAATCTTCTTTTTAGCAATTCTTCACTATTCTGAGGAATGCATTAAAACCAAGTTGTATAGGGCTCCAATAATCAATCATATAGGCTATAGAGCTTGTCAAATGTCAAATAGGTTTTCATTTTATTACAGGTATCAATTGTTCTAAAAAAATATGTGCATCATTTTTGCAGATGGGGTACATGTTTGACATATGCACAGAGGATAGGCCAAAACCTTCATAAATCCCCAAATCCTGTCTCGATTCACTGTAACTTGCTTTCTTAAATGAAGTAAGTGTAACTCAAAACTGTAAACTATTCTGACTTTAATTAGAGTTAATGCTCACCAGACTCCTAAAGCTGCTTAGGAAGGCACCTATTTTCCCTCACTGAAAAAGATACTGCACATCAAGCAGTCCTAGAGCCAGATATTCACGTTCATACATTATGGACCGATGCACTCATTACAGCCCAACTGGGTTATACTGCCTGCTGCACAGAGAAGAGTTGATACACTGAGACAGCCAGGGTTGCAGTGGAGAAAGAGTTTAATATTGCAGAGCACCAAGCAAGGAGACGGGAGGAATTTCTCAAATTCACCTCCCCAAGAATTTGGGAGAAAGCGTTTTTAAAGATAGTTTCATGGGCAAAGGGCTAGGTAATTGGGTCTGCTAATTGGCTGGGTTTGAGGTAGAATTATAGGGATGGAGAAATTCTCTTCTTGTGCTGAGTCAGTTTTTGGATGGGGGTTGCAAGACCAGTTGAGTCTGTTCCTTGGTATGGGCCTTGGTCTGGGTGGGTCAGTGGATCCACTGGAATACAGTGCCTCGAAGATATCTCAAAAGCTCCATCCAGGATAATACAAGAGGTATTAGATCACCATTGTTTTTTATGGCTGAGTAGTACTCCATGTTATGCATATACCACATTTTATTAATCTACTCATGTATTGACGGGCACTTGGTTGTTTCCACATCTTTGCAATTGTGACTGTGCTGCTATAAACATTGGAGTGTAGCAGCTGAGCCCATTCTTCAAAGTGAAGTATCACAAGAATGGAAAAACAATCACCATATGTACTCACCATTAAATTGGCACTAATT
>CAUYSK010008456.1:0-25815 GCA_963575035.1 Avahi laniger
CTATTTGCTGATGATATGATACTATATCTAGAGAACCCCAAGGATTCAACCAAGAGGCTATTGGAACTTATAAATGAATTCAGTAAAGTTTCAGGATACAAAATCAATACACACAAATCAGAGGCTTTCATATATGCCAACAACAGTCATACCGAGAACCAAATCAAAGATTCAATTCCCTTCACAATAGCAACAAAGAAAATAAAGTACCTAGAAATATATTTAACTAAGGAAGTCCTTATTTTTTTAACCAATAAGAATCCATTTTCCTCTTTGGATATCAATACCTATTTAGATTCCCATTTTAAAGAGGCATTGTGATTTTACAAATCCATTCTTTCAATAACAGAAACAGTTTCTGCCTTCAAATCTAAGCACTTGAGGAAACACATTTACAAAGCATTCCTTTCAGCCGCTTCTCCTACATGCCTGTCCTTTGACTCACTCAATCACAAACAGTTAAACAAGTCCTTTGAAGGGTTGATTTATTTGATAAAGACATCCCTGAATACTTATTCACAACTCTGTCAATAATTCCATTTTCACGTTTTATCTTTTCACAACCAACTCTCTCAACATGGATTTTCTCTTTAATACTCAATTATCTTAACTTACTGGTAAATTACCCAGTCAAACCAAAACATCAGTTTCAGTAATCAAAAGGACAGAGGGCTTTTTGCACAGTGTTGCTGACTCACTGTTTCTGACTCACAGATGGATGTGCTGTTTTCTGTGTCACCTCAATAATGTGACATTATCTGGACAAATAAAAATTGCCATCTTAAATGATCTAGCTGAGTTTATTGTATGAAGCATCTCAATTTTATAAATGAGTCACTTAACTTCTTCAATATTCTTCAATTTTTTTTTTTCAATTCCATTCTGAAGCATGACCATTCTACTCTAGACAGGGAAGTCATAATACTCCATAATATTCCCTTCCATTTCCCCTGCTGGTTTTACAATCTAGGAACTATTTTAACGTAGAATTGGAAGATACCAAGATCATTTCTTATTTAACATAAGTAGTAGCAACTTTTATTCTTACTGGGAAAATTGAGTTTAAAGATAGTTGTTTTTCTGTTTTGTCTGTTTAAAGACTAACAGTTCTTCTGATACACAAGCTGTAAATCTTATTGCCATCTTGGAAAAAAAATACACTGTGACAGAAAAGTTCACAAAAACTTTAAAATATCCCTTGGGAATTCCTATGGTGGGGTTACAATATTTGCTTGGTACTTAAGACAATTTTCAAACTTTTTTTTTTAAGTTGTAGCACAAAACATAAAATGTAATTTAACTCTCCTGTGTTAAAATTTCTAATATATCATCAGTGCTGGCAGAAGAAAGATCAAACTCCTCTGCCTGGCAGTCAAGGTCCTAATGGTATGATTTGAACTTGACCTTCTAAGCTTATGTGCCCCTGTCTCTTATCTATGCTCTAACCAAGCTGAATCATGCACTCTCCCAGAGCTATATTTATTCACTTTTTCTTCCTCCTCCTAGACTATCCCTTCACCTAGAATATCTTTTCTAATATTCCCACAAATCCAAATCCATGTGTGAGCAAAGGTCTAGGACACGGGGACAGAAAGAGCAGGAATCAGGGAAAACGCAGCAACTCTAACTGTGGGAGTGACTGCTTAGAAACTTTAAGCTTCCCTTTTTTCTCAGCCCCATTAGGAAATACTCAGAATGACTCAAGAGGTCCTAAGATAGAAGGAAATGATTGCCCTGGGACAGATCTACTTAGCAGCAGTTTAATGTAGTGGATCAGGCAGAAGCTTTGGATTGAGGCAGACCTGGAATTAAATAGAAGCTCTGTCATTTGCCAGCTAAAGTACCTTGGATTTAACCTCTCTGCGACTTAGTTTCCTGATGTCTAAAATAGCAATAGAAGAGAAAGCTAAAAACCTGCTGTGAGGATTAGATGAAATAATCCATGTAAAGATTTAGATGTTGAGCTCTGCAGTTTTCTAGCCATGCCCAGCATAGGACAAATGTGGTAGCATAGAAATGGCAATATGGTTTATTTAAACAGAACATCTGAGCTTTTGTCATTACTGCCCTACTCTCTGAAACGTAATTCCTTAAGATATAGGAGACCCAAAATTTCTCATGTGCTGAAGTGTGAAGTAGGAATTTAGTACAAAATTGCAAATCCCTAGTCTGTGAAGAAGTGGTGGCCACCCTATAACAAAGACTCTGGGGAGGATGGCCCAAAGCCAGGAGGCTGAACAGATGTGTGGAAGACTTGGCAACACAGAAAAAGCAAACTGAATGTGAATGGCAGACACTGAACTGACTCCCCCAAAGGCTCACAGTCTTTGGCTCTTACTCTGCCCTGTGGCTAAGAGTGTCCAAGTGACATAGTACTGGACAATGAGATGTAGGTGGATATCTTTCTTCTCTGGGGAAGGCATTTCTTCCCAAATATTAGGTCAGACAATATAAAATTGTCATTTTTATAGGTTAAAAATTAGCTGAAAATCAGTAATTTCAGATAATGCAACCTATAAAAGACAAACCTTACTACCTAGGAGAACACTTTATGCTTTGCTGGCTCTTTGCCCTTTCCTCTTTTTTTTCCTGCCTGGAACAGGAGACTCGAAGCACAGACAAAGCAATATTATGAAGATAAGCACCAGGATGGTGGGAAAAGAAGATAAAAAGATTCTGAATCTTTGGTGACACCACTAAGTGAGGTAAGACCTTAGCTTACCTACCTCTGAAATTCTTGGTGCACACAACAAACAAAGCTCTGTTTAGTTGCTGTAGTAGGGTATCTTATATGGCAGCTGGAAACAACCCATGGTGCTGAAATAGCAGGCAGAGGGCCAATGGACCTTTCCTGGATAGAAGAACTGACTCCAGAGACACTGGCTTCAGAGAGCATGGTACTGCTCAGAATGAGTCAACTGTTTGGAGTAGAAACACACCTGATGCTTCCCCTGGAGGCAACATGGTATGATAGAAGGGAAGGAGAGGGACGGGGAGGGGAGGGAAGCAGTGCCAGAAGAGCTTCAGTTCTGAACAGGGAAGTCAGTTTAGCAAGACATCTGGGGGAATATCTGGGATATTGAGTGTCAGGCTGAGAAAACAGCAAGTGCAAAGGCAAGAGCATGCCTGGCGTATCTGAATAACAGCAAGTAGGTCAGTGTGGCTGGAGCAAAGAGAGTGAGGGGTGAGTAGCAGGAAGTGAGGGTGAGACACTGTGAAGCCATTTCATATAAAGCTTTCATAGAGCATGTTTGAGAAGTACAGGGACAATGATGACCACTAAGTGCCACACCTGAGCAATTGGAAGGTCTGAGATGTTATCAACCGAGACGAGGAGGTCAGTGGAAGGAGGTTTGGGTTTAGGGGTAGAGATCAGATCACGTTAAGCTTGTAATGACAGACATCAGAGAAGAGATGTCGAGTAGGCAACTGCATGTTAGAATCTGGATTTCAGCAGACAGACAATCCATTTCGGGTTCACAGGAATGTATTCTAGATTGATATGTCAGAGGTAGTGTGTGCAGGTATGCACATTTTTTTTTGAAAAGTGAAAAATAAATCCGTGCTTGCATCCATCTCTTCTCAGTGTCCTGTAGACTAGTACTTGGCCAATAAGGCTGATGTGAGGAGTTTGGGAGGATAGATGAAATAATGTATGGAAAGGGCATATCTCAGAGTAGATGCTCAATAAACAATAACTAATATATATTGTGCATTTATATTTTTCTAGCACTTTGTTAAACATCTCACATAAATTAACTTATTTAATCTTCACAATCTGTGACGTATATATTTCCTCTATTTACATAAATGGGGTTTCCGAGGTCTAAACACTGAAGAATCTTGCTCCAGGTCACAGAGCTGGTAGGCAGCAGAACCTGGATTAAAACAAAGATCATTTTACTACTGAACCAGTGTTCTTAACCACGATTCGATGCCAAAGTTACAAACTCGGAAGCCTTTACAGGTAATGTAAATGCATGCAGTGACTCCTATGTCCAATTCCAACCCAATATTTACACATGGATGTCTAATAGGCACCTTAGCCTCCACATGGCCAAAACAGGATTTTTTATTTTCCCAAATGAATCTGTTGCTCCTTCAGTCCTTCCCATCTCAATAAATGGCACTGTCATCTATCCATTGCTCAATCCAAAATCCCAGGAATTGTCCTTGATTCCTCTCTTTCCCTCATGTGATACATCCTACTCATCAGCAAGGCCTGTTGGCTCTCTTGCCAATATCTATCCCCTACTTGCACAATCTGTTCGCATTACTAGTTCCAAACCTCAATCAACTTACCATTATGTGTTATCTGGATTTTTTTTCAGTAGTCACTGATCTTGTTTCCACTCTTGGATCCTATAAACTATTTTATCCACAGTAACCAGAACAAACTTTAAAAAAATATAAACTAGATCATGCTTCAAAATCTTCCATAACTGTGCATCACATTTAGAATAAAATTCAAGATCCTTATTACAGCTTACAGGAGTTTACATGATCTACGCTCTGCTTTCTGAACTCATATTATACTGTTTACCTTCTTGCTCATATTTTTCACTGACCTTCTTCTTCCTTGAAGAAACCACAGGCTCTTTGCCCTTGCTCTTGGCTCTGCTTAATATCCTCTCCCTGATTCTTCATAAAGTGGCTTGTTCACATTATTGAGGCTTCAGAGCAACTGTCAACAGCTTGGGAAGGCCTTCTTGGCCCGCCCCATCTATATTATCACCTCCTCCTGCCAACACTTCACACCGCGTCATGTTATTTAATTTACCTCATTGCGTTTATCACTATTAGAAATTTTCTTGTTCATTTATTTGTTGACTCATTGTTATCAGTCTTCCTCCATCAGAATGGAACCTTCATGAGATTTGAGACCTTGCCCTATCTTGCTCTCTGCTACATCTCCAGAGTCTAGTACAATGTCTGACATATACAAGACCCTCAACAAAGATTTGTTAAATAAAACCGATTGGACATAAGATAATAGGAAGTGGTTGATGGGATGTTGGTGAATTGGATGCTTGCTCACTTTACAACATGTTGTTGGCCAAATCAATAGGTCTGTTAAAATTTATAATCTCTGCACTTCACTTCACCTCCTCACCCACCCTCAACAATTCCATAAGGTTGAGGACCTTAAAATTCAACACAGAGTGATGCTGAATTTCACTATGCAAATGAGCAATTGTTTGTCCTAGGCCTGCAGTGAAGAAATCATCCATGAGCCAGGCTTCCTTTGAGACAAACGTGACACATAGGATGAATGTGCTACTTCCCCATGGTCGGGGGGCGGGGGGGGTGGGGTGGGGAGTAGGGTGGGGGGGATATTTATTGATGGGAAATTGTTACAAATCCATGAAAACAAATATGTTTTCAAACAAAAATAAGGGATTGGAAACACCAATCACCAGGAAAACAAAATGAAACTGGAGACTCAAAAAACAGTATGAATTTATGTAAATTAAACAGAGGGTGATTTTAAAAAGATTTCACAGCTCGATTAAGCATCAAATACTCCTTTCCTGGTTGCTGGGCCCAAGTATTCACTTTATAATTTCTAGAGCCCAAGTCTAGTTGAATCCTGGCTGGGACTTGGACTGTGCTTAGGAAGTTTTTTTCCAAAAGCCCATCAGGAGAAACATCCTGGGAGCTGCTGTATCTGTACCCAAGAGGAGACATACCTTCTTCACTTAATTCAGTTCAGATCCTCTTAATGAATGTAAAGGAACTCATATCCCTCAGGGACTCCCTTTATAAAATGTGAGGGTGGAAAAATATTTGAGTTCATATTCAGAATGCAGTAATTCTTAGAAACATTATGTATTGGGATGAGTAAGATGAGGATAGATCATGTGCTATGGGTTTTGACAAAAGGGAGGATACAGAAGATGTGGTTTCCATGTGGGTGTAGAGGACAAAAGCCTGAGTGAAGTGGGTGGAGGTGAGAATGGGAGGTGAGGAAATAAAGACAACTTTTTAAAGAGCTTTGCTGTGAAGGAGAGGCCAGACTTGAAACAGTAGCTGGAGGGAGCTATGGGGTCCATTTAGGCTTTTTTAATGTCAGGCTTGTATGTTTGAGAGAGAGAGAGAGAGAAAGAGAGAGATGATGAGCAAGGTGAGGGAGGAGAGAGATGCAGGTGCAAAGGCCTTGAGGCGGCAGGATGGGATGGGTCCAGTGCACAGTGGAAACTCTGGGCTTGATTCATGGCCTGTATCTAACGAAAAGGAAGCGCACATTGGTAGACTCTATGACAGTTGGATAAATTAGCTCTCTTGTGATTTCTGTTTTCTCAGTAAGAGTGAGACAGATGAACATGGTTTTGGAGGTTTAAGGAGAGATAAGAAGTAGTCGTTTTGGAGACTGGGAGAGTGAGTTGACCAAAAACACGCAATAAAATTGCACAGAAGCATTGACAGTTCATCTGAGATTCATGGTCTTTAATTTAGAATGAGCTCAAGTAGCGTGGTCGAATGTTTTTCTCTAGCCATGTTTAGCTGCTCTTGTGCTGATTGTGAGTAGGCAAGAATTGATCTAAACAGCTCTGAAATTTTGCCCGGAATTTTGGTGGACACCTAAGGGTATTTAGGAAGGAATGATTTTAATGATAAATATTTAAATCTAAGATGGGTGAAGGAAGAAGTGGGTAATTTGTGTGAGAAGGATTGAAGGGAGCGTGGGACAGTGATGAGTGGTAGCGTCAATAAATTGCAAGTCATGGTGGAGTAGAAGTCCAAGCAGGGGGAATAGAGAAACGAGCTCGAAAGATGGGATGTGAGAGTCAAACACCAAGAGGGAATGCTTGGTATCAAAATTTTGGAGACAGTTCAGTTACGGATAACGAAAAGTTCAAGGGTAAACACGGAGAGAAGATGGCTGAGTTGGTGTGGAAGAAAAGGTTATGCAAAGTGATAGCAAATAACTATAAGACCAGGGTATTGAATGGATCATCTGCATGGATGTAGAAATGATCACAAATAATGTCATCATTTGTAGTAGAGACAAACGGTGAGTCAGATGCTGCAACATTCAGTGAATTAGAGGGTATGCTCCAGAGGTCTGTGGCTGACGACACCAGGGAGGGGTAGCAGGTGGTGTGGTCTGATGGCATGCACTTCAAAGGAGCCAGATATTTGAGAAAGAAAGGGAATAAAATGATCTCTAAGCAGCAATAAAAAGTGAGAAAGAGGTCCCTTCTATCTCTAAGTCCCAGAGTACATTTAATATAGGAGAAAAAAATAAAATAAAAAAGAACCCAGCAAGGGTAGCTCAGAGGCCAAGGGAGAACCAGTGTCAGCTGGAGCAAGAAAAGGGAACAATTGCTAAGGGATTGAGGATGGAGGAGATCTCAATGTTTCCCCCACTAAAAGTTTCAGCAGCATGTTGGAAAGGTTAGCAAAGATTAGTTCATATTAGGGGATGCGTCAGGCCATATGGGGCAAAATGTCAGGGTGATTATGGGAGGCTTGGACTTCTGAGGGTAACTGAGGGAAACAGAAGTGTGAGTTGGAATTAGTCCTGCTGGTCTTTTAGGGAAACTGAGCAATCAGCCCAAATATAGCCTTTTTCTTAAGAATGGTCTCTTAGGCTGTGTGTTGTGGTGGGCACAGAGATCAAATGTTATCTCCTTGAAGATGTCCTCTCTGAGAATCTCTTCTGAAATGACACCAGCCATCCTTCTGTATCTTGCTGTGCATTTTTCTTCATGTATCACTACCTGAAATTATATTATCTGTGTGTTTGTTTGTGCCTCTAGAATGTGTTTCATAAAGCCAAGAAACCTTGTCAGGTTTTGTTCACTGCTGAGTTCCTATTATCTGGAACACACCTGGCACCAAGTGAGTGGACACTCAAAGAATGTAAGTTCCAGTTAATGTTTCTTTTAAAAAATAATAATAAGGAACCATCGTATTTGAAATATTCTGAACTCACAAGTAGAAAAACAAAATAGTTTAAATGATATTTTATTGCTCCTTTATTCCTATTTTTAAAAAATTATTATGAAAAGCCATAAAAATGTCAATTTTTTCCCAAAGATAAATGTCTCCATTAATAAGTGACTGCAAATCTGTGTGGTGGAGAGAGAGCTAGAGGGAAAACTCACATTTCTGAGCACCTATTTGTATGCCAGGACTGAGGTGGGAGCATATTTTTACATTATATTGTATCATTCTTACAACAATTCCACAAGATAGATTTTTTTATTCACATTTATAACAGTGAGGAATGGATCATCAGAAAGGTTGAATAATTTGCTCAAGATCACATATCTAGTCAGTATAATCATTGACATTTGGATGAAATCCTAACTGAGTTTAAAACTCATATCTTCTCCTTTAAACTATGAGATTCCACAAAAAGCGAAGGGAAATGAACCACCAGAGGCTGGCTGGGGACTCTGAACACAAGGCCTGCAAGAGTAGAAGGAATCAACTTTTATTAGGTGCTTATTATTTGCCAAATCCTTTTTTTTTTTTTTTTCTTTTTTGAGACAGAGTCTCACTTTCTTGCCTGGGGCTAGTGCCGTGGCGTCAGCCTAGCTCACAGCAACCTCAAACTCCTGGGCTCAAGCGATCCTTCTGCCTCAGCCTCCCAAGTAGCTGGGACTACAGGCATGTGCCACCATGCCCGGCTAATTTTTGCTATATGTATTTTTAGCTGTCCAGTTAATTTTCTTTCTATTTTTGGTAGAGATGAGGTCTCGCTCTTGCTCAGGCTGGTCTCGAACTCCCGAGCTCAGAACGATCCGCCCACCTCGGCCTCCCAGAGAGCTAGGATTACAGGCGTGAGCCACCGCGCCCGGCCAGAGAAGCTGTTTTTTAAAAAAGTATCTATAGTCCCTCAAAAAATAACATTGCAAATCAAAGAACGGAGATCAAATTGTAAAAAAGAAGTAGAATATTGCTTTCAATTTTGAAATAAAAAATATTAGTAGTTTATTTCATGTATATTTTCACAATGTATATTAAAATGTATGTAATGTATATGTAAAAAAAAAAAAAAAGAAGACCTAAACTAATAGACATCTCTCTTCCCAGCGAACCATAACTAACCCTAGTGGACCCATGGCCTGTGGCTTACCTGTGAAATGCAATGAGGCCGGGCCCAGGCCCGGCAGAAAGTGCTATTCTATCTGCCGTATATTTTAACTGTGAGACCTCGAGTCAAGTCATAAACCTACATTTCCATAGATCCCAGACAAAAATAAACACAGACTATTATTTCTAATCCTTCCCCTCTGCTTTTCTCGGAGTGCTGATTAGATTGCACATTCTAATGAAAGGATGAGTTCAGTCTTTTCTAAAGTATTTCCTCACGGGTTCATCCGTGATTAAGGGCACAAGTTTTTCCCATTTGAAAGATGCATGATCCAGCTGTTCATTTTGTCTGCCACAACTTCTTGCTAACCTTTCTAGAACTAAGGAGAGAAAAACAATGTTTAATTATACTGACCTGAACCTGTTCCTCCCAAATGAGAAGAGGGTCTTTTGTATGTACATCCAAGATAATAGCTCCTTTTTACCAGTAGTGATCTGTCATTCTAATTCTCTGTTTACAATTTCAAAGGTTGGTATGTATTTTTATCTTTTAGGTCTTTAAAAAATCCAGCCGTTTTGGCTAACATGAAATGTCATACACTGAGGCCTGATAAGTTGAGAGCTAAACATTTTAAGACCTCTAAAGTAATAATCGCTAAGTGCTTAATTTTAAAACATATGCCATTCATTTGCATCCACAGGATGAAGTGCCCATCACAGAGTCACATCACTGGCACCAGGCCAGATTTTTCACCTTGGGCCTTTTGTACATTTGGACTCCTAAGACAACTAACTGCCTGTCTGGGCCTCCCAGTTTCTGCCTTTCGAGGTTGCTTGGAGGCCCACCATGTGTGAAAATTGGGCAGAGGAAGCCATTCTGTCTCCGCACAGAAATCCAGAAGGGCCTTTTCTCCATGACCGTCTAGGTCACCTCCAGCGCAGTCGAGGCTGTGCAAGGTACTTCTCCTGCCTGGGTTCCCCTCCAGCAGCCCCCACTGGAAATGCTGTCCAGGAACACTCCAGGGGATTCTTGTCCAAAGGTCCCAGTCAACACTGTCTGCACCCACAGGGCCCCCCACCCTCTCCCCCCACACTCACAGGCTGGCCGATTTCCAAGAAGCACCAATGCTCAGCCCTGTCCTAGAGGGAACCAACTTAATTTATATCAGAAAGGAAAGAAACTTGTCACATAATCCAAAATAATCAAATGACATATGGACTTGAGTCAATGAAGAGCTCTCATGCAGGACACAAGAAGGCAGACCTGCTGATTGACAGAGAGCTGGCTAGGGTCTGGCTGAAATCTGAATTCAAGTCTAACAGGAAAATCAAGTTTTGTCTTGGTTAAAGGACAGGGAAGTCAGGCCAGTATTTACTAGACTGTGGATCTTCAAGTTTCAACAACAAAGAGGAAAAGTTCAAACAGGAAAGCAAAAATCGTCCTAGACAAAAAAACTATTATCATCATGCATGTAAGCGTAAAAGAAAAAAGGAAGGAGCTGAACAGGTGCATAAGTATGCCAACTTTGGTTAAAAAGAAAAAGTTTGGATAAGAAATATCGGTTCCTACTTGCTTGATTTTGCATAAAGAAACTCTGGAAGGCTATATCAGTAACTGATAAAAATGGTTAGTTGGTTTGGGGGTGGAGAACTGGGAAGACAGAGGACAAGAGCGGGAGCTGGACTTCGCACTCTATGCCTTTTTGCGTAGGTACTTTTTATTACTTTTTTAACCATGGGTGAGGAAATGCTCTAGGTGCTTAGAAGTACTAGGAAACAAAATTGCTTCCTCAAAGACTTACATTCTAGTGAGAGAAGACGAATATAAACATATAGAAATAAGTACATTAGATGGTACATTAGGTTGTCATGAAAATTGAAAAGTAGAGAAGGGTAAGGGAGGTGAAAGAGTTAGGAAAGGAACGGTTTGTATTAGACACGATGGTCAGAGGAGGCTCACCAGGGTTTAGATCTGCACTAAGATTGCAGGAGCACAGTGGGTAGAAGTATGGATCTTTGGAGGAAGAGTGTGCCAGGCAGAGGGAACAGCTACAGCAGTGGTCTCAACTCAGGACAATTTTGTGTCCCAGGGGATCTCCAGCAGAGTCTGGACACATGTTTGATTGCCGTGACTGCGGCGGGTGCTACTGGCATGCAAAGGTCAGGGCTGCTGCTCAGCATCCTACAACCCACAGTACAGCACCCACGACAAAGAATTATCCAGCCCAAAAGTCAAGTGCCATTGTGGGGAAACCTTGAGCTAGAACAAAGGCCCTGAGGCAGGAGGCTGAGAGGTTTATTTGGGTAACAAGGAGGCTATCAGAGAAGGAAGCTGTCCCGCTTCTATCTTCAGATTGTTCAGCAAACGACAGTTGATCACACACAAGCCTCCCACAGCAAACATTAATTATTGCTAGCAGTGATCTCCAGATGGGTAAGAATAAAGAGCAATGTTTTCCTAACAGTCCCATAAATCTGTGAAAGTTGTCAAAATCAAAATGGAGTCACTTATATTAAAAAAACAAAACAAAACAAAAACAAACAAAACCAACCTGACAAATAGAGCTAAGAAAGGCCGCTAAGAAGGGGTTCTCATGCTTACATGCCTGATAACAAAACTATAAACTCACAAAAGACTGCAAAAACCACCATCTTGCACAGACACCATCACAACCTGACACAAAAAAACGCTTCTGCAAGGACATCTGCCCAGCAACTGCCTGTCCAACCTTGAATTTGCATCATTCTTGTTATTGATCCTTGTAGCCAGGGGTAATCATTTCAAAACAATTATTCAATTCTTCCCATTTTTCCTTTAAAAATCTTTGTCTTCCTTTATCTCCCTGAATATGCACATAGTTTACTATGGCACATATATTTCCATTGCAATGCCCTACTCCCCAGTAAATATCTTTTCCCTTTAGAGATTCTCTCTCTTGTTTGTTATGTAGATGGACGACAATTCACAAGGCTACCTCTTCACAACAGTGTTCCTGCTTCCTATTATCATGCACAGCAACATTTGTTCTTTCCTGCATTCCCCTACTCCACCATCACCAAAACATAGCTTTGCGAAGAAGATTGCAGAAGCTATAACTGCTTAGAGCAGTTAGAGACTCTGTTCTTAGTTAAAGATGGAGAAAAATCCAGAAAGAGAATATTACCTTGTTGATAGTATACCTTGGTTTGAGGGAGGGGTCAAAGAAAAAGGAGAAAGATGGAAATGAATCAAAATAATGGACAAGGAGGTTGTTTTCTTTCCAAGGAGAAGGAGGCATTGGAGTGTCTGAAGAGGATAAAAAGCAGAAAGGAGCACTTCAAATCACCCACCTCTGTTGACTCGGCCAATGAACAGAGACTCTAGATACACCTTGAAATTCCCCATCTTTTCCAGTTTCCTTTTTCCTGTTTTCCTGTTAGTCGCTACCTAGTAAGTGCTCTATGAACGTTTGTTGAACTGAACCTTTGCAAAACAGAACTGATTGACATGGGGACCTTTCTCAGCATTTCTAGGACCAAAGCATATACTAGTAGTCAGGAGAACACAAGGTACATCTGAGTAAGAGTGACTGGTTAGACTTAACCAGAATATCACTCAGGTTGGAGAGAGCTGTGAGCAATACAGTGGGGAGCTGGGTGATATAAAAACATTTAATAACCAGTATGGTTATAAAAAATGAATGTATAAATCAACATATTTCAGACATCTAAAAATATATCCCCTATAATCACTAAGTTAAATAGATGTGGAAGTATATGTTGTGGTTGTTAAGAGCACAAGCTTTGGTGCCACATCAACTTGGTTTGAATCCCGGCCACACTCATTTTTACCAGTTTTGAGCCGTTAGGCCAGTTATTTAACTGCCCTGAGCCCCGATTTCTACAGCTGTAATATGAGGGTGATAATAACAATATCACCTCAAAAATGTCAACCTCATAAAAATGCCGAAAAGATTAAAAATATAATTTACATAAAATACAAGGCCTGGCAAGAGTAGGAACTCAGTAATGGCAGATATTATTCACATCAAAATACTTATTTTGCATTCTTTTTATGCCAACAAGATAATAAACTTCTCGGTTATTTCTTATAATTTTGTCAGCACCATCATCATTACCAATATTTGTTTTTACAATGGTTACCCGAGGAAGGACTTCCCATCTGAATCATCCGGATGACTGTTTGGCTTTAGCTAGAGAGGTCTGGCTCTGGCCAAAAAAGGAGGTTAGGAGGCACCTCACTGTGGGTCATTTCAAGGTCAGAATAATAAAAGTGAGCATCCTGGCCAGGTGGGGTGGCACACACCTGTATTCCCAGCACTTTGGGAGGCTGGGTGGAAGGATCACTTGAGGCCAGGAGTTGGAGGTTGCAGTGAGCGGTGATGACACCACTGCACTTCAGCCTGGGTGACAGATCGAGATCCCATCTCAAAAAAAAAATGCAAAAAGCAAAAGTGAGCATCCAGATCAGGCATAATGTTGGAAAAGGGGAATGTTCTACTCCCAAAGACATAAGTAAAAGGAAAATAGATTTTTAATTGGCCATTTAAAAATGAAGTAAATGTTAATAATACTGAATAAAAAAAGATCTCCAAGATCTTGTATTAAATGTAAAAAGCAAGGTATGGAACCATGCAGATGTGATAATTACATGTATGTTACAATATGTACAGTATACATATATATGTATCATGTGTATACATACACCATGCATACATGTTTGTAAATGCTTGGAATAACTCTGGAAAAATAAATAAAAATAGTTTCCTTCCCCTCTGGGAAGAAAAACTGAGGGAGGGAGTCACAAATGGGGAGTGGACTCGCTTTTCATAGTATGTGTTTTTCTCTGAATTTTTCAACCACGTACTATATTACTTTTATTAAAAATAATTTTTAAAATTATAAACCAAAAAATGACTGTAAATTGCACAGCCAAAAAAGCTGAATCGCTAATACTCGAAATACAAAATGTTAACATCTGAGAATATCAGGGTTGGCAAGGATTGGGAGAAATACAAATGCTTACCCTTTTCTCCTAGGAGTATAAACTGGTACATTCATTTTAAACAGAATTTAGGCAATATCTAGTAAGGTTAATGATGTGCACACCTTACAATTTCTTTTTCTTTTGAGACAGGATTAGAGTTCAGTGCTGTCATCTTAGCTCCCTGCAACCTCAAACTCCCAGACTCAACCAATCCTCCTGCCTCAGCCCCCAGAGTAGTCGGGACTACAGGCATGTGCCACCACACTTGGCTGGTTTTTCTAATTTTTGTAGAGATGGGATCTCACTGTGTTGCTCAGACTGGTCTTGAACTCCTGGCCTCAAGCGATCCTCCCATCTCTGCCTCCCAAAGTGCTGGTTTACACACATGAGCCACCAAGCCCATCCTACAATTTCACTCTTAGACGTATACCTAAAGAAATTCTCATCTACGCGTTTAAGGAGATGCGAACAAATGTTCATGGTAGTATTGTTGATCAATACAGGAAATGAAAAAAATAACCTATACTATAATAATATATTCGAATATTATATAGCAGTTAAAAATGAATGGACTAGATTTTTATATATCAGTGTGAATAAAACTCAGAAACATAATGCTGAGTTTTTTTAAGTTGTAAAATAACCGATTGAGTATAATACCATTTATGTATCATATAACACATAAACACCCAAAACAATTCTATGTATTATATGTAGGTACACACATTTGCAATTAAAACACAGAAACGTTTAAGGGAAAAATATATCCTGGTCCCCACAATGGCAGCAGCCACCTAAGGTGAGGGGGAAGGGAGGCAATAGATTGTGGGGAGGCAGGGGGGGTTAACTCTGTGGATGAAGTTGTCTGTAATCCAACCTCAACCAGGATCTGTGAGGTTGAGCGGGAAGGATCATTCATACCTTTGAACACTGTTTTGAGCGAACACCTGGTTGATTTGCCCAGAAGCAGATGAGTAATTTGTGGATGAGACAGTGTAGTGTGCTGCAGGGCACAGCTCTAGGAGTCTGGGAGGACACTCTGTCATTTTAGGAAGGTTGTTTAACCTCTGGATACCTCAATTCCTCCATCTGTAAATGAAACTGGTAATAGTAGCGGACTCATGGGGTTGCTATGAAGATTCAAGGAGAAAATAAATGTAAACTGCCCAAAGCAAAGACTGGCACATATGTGCTCAGGAAACATTAGCTATTATTGTCAGCCATGGGCCAAGCCATGAGTTCCTTCCTGCCCACCTCCTTCCTGGAGGAGGGAGCTACAGCACATTTTCTAAGAAAGGCCTGCAGAGGACTGGTGTGTTGGACAGTGACCTTCCCTGAGAGAAAGCACAGACATCCTCAAGAGGCCTGATCTAGTACCACCGCCTTCAAGGAAGGCTATCTCAGGAAAGCGCATTCCAGGCAGCGAAGGCAGCAAGCGAGAAGACAACACTTGCAGATGATGGCCCCAAGTTCTCCAAACCTCCCTAACAAATCATCAGAAACAGAGCATCAAAACAGCTTCTCTGTGATCTTAAACACACAGCTGGTTTATAAAGGAAACATTCTCACCTTTTTAAAAAATTCAGCTCTTAACTTACATGATAATAGGAATCTATTGTGATATTTTGTTCATGAGGTTTCTGAACCTCTGGAGGCTTTGAATATTTGGGATAGTAAGACAATCGCATCCTCAAAAATTGCGTCACAGCTTCCCATCATAAGGCAGCTCCTGAGGCCCAGATGTGGGCACGCCGTTGGTGACAGGAGGACAGAGCTAGTGCCATGAGAAGTGAGACTCAGGAATAAGCAACTTGGGAAATAATAGCAGTGTCAGCAACATCAGCAGCTAATATTCACTCTGGGCCAGGAACGGTACTAGTTATTTTTGGACGAATTATTTCACTCAATCGTCAGAATCTCTGTGACAAACTGAGGCAATGAACAGTTAGACTTGCCTGCGACCTGAGAGCCAGTATGTAATATAGCAGATGTCTACCACCACTCAGCTGTGTGCTCTGGGGCTGGTCACCTCACCTCTCTGGATCTCTGTGGCTTCATGTGTAAATGAGGGGTGGGCTAGATGATATCAAAGGACCTGCTGACACTTAGGTTTTATGTTTCTGTGAAACTAAGTCACCTCCCTCCCCCAATAAAACCACAGCTTTAAAAAAAAAGAGCTTTTTGTGGTACAGTGTGCCTAAAAGGGAGCAGACACCTTCCCTGATATTACCATTAAATGAAAAGTTGAGTGTTTTGGTCAGAAAATGTAAGGGCTCTGTGTGGCCAGCTATACAACAGTGCTTGTGTCTAGGGTTTTTTTTGGGGGAGGGGGGATGCAGTTAGGGAGAGGGAAGGGGACCGAGTGGGCAGCATACAGGAGAAGTGAGGTACTGGTTTCTGGAAAATCATGAAAGTATCTCCTGCTTAAAATCATCAGTTCCACTAAACCAGGACCCCTGAAAATCAACCTTGTGACCTTCTGCTGGGAATACCAAATGAGCCCCCAAGGTCTTTAGAAATAAGGGACTTACAAATAAGGCCAAATATTTCACCTCTGACTCTGATGAAAGGTTTATGAGCCCCAGAATAGTTCAAGCACGCCATGTCTGGATTGAATATTTGGTGTGCACTTAACACCAACGGGTTTCAGAGGCTTCGTGTTTCACAACCAAACTTTGGCAGAACTGTGTTAGTTACCCGATACCCATGGTAGGGGACATTTTCTCACTTCTTGGTGCCATAAATAGTGCAGGCTCCTGTCTGTAGCTATGTGAGTTAATTAGGCACATTAAGCTTCAGGATTTGCCAGCATCGCTGTCCCTTGACTTTGTGACCATAGAGAAGGCTAAGAAGATGATGCCGTGTAGCAGACGGAGGTTCTGACGGGGTAACCATTGGGAGAAGGCTGCAGAAAATTCAGCGTGGGTGCTCCGGAGCTAGAGATGTGGCCGGTCGGGATCGGATTTCAGAGATTGGACCCTCTTCAACCTGACACGCTAACTGAGCCTTCGTCGTAGGTTTAGAACATGAAAATAGAGATACACGAGGACACAGCCAGAAATAAAATCTCCTGAATCTCAGAGAAGATTCAGTTCTCACGGGAGATAAAAGAGCAGAACTGGCACCGATTTGTTCTCAGATCACTACTTTATTTCATGAGATCTATGTCTTTAGGAAACACGCAGTAGGAATTAAAGACAGACAGCACGAACGCTATCAGCGCAACTGATTCTAAAAAAGAATGACTTTGAAGATGCGTGGCATGCGACAGTTTACAAAGCACCTTCTCCCACATGAAGTACCTTGTTTCACTTTCAACGGAGAGAGGAGAACCAGAGTTCGCCCACTCCAAAGTCATCGATGTCCACTACTCACGGCTGCTTTCGTTCTGCACTCAGTGGGTGTTTATTAGGTACCTGCTGCGTATAAGAAACTGAAGAACACAGAGATGAGTACGGTGGTACAACCTCAGGGTTAAGCTAAGGATGTACACGAAGCGTGGAAGGGGGAGAGCAGAGGGAGACAGTGGCCCTGCTGCCTGGGGGTGGGGTCCCTTTTCGGAACCTTCCTCTGAGAAGTAAGAGCTGCTCAGAGTTGGCAGGAGGGAAGTATATGTTACAAGGAGGGAGGTGAAAATGGGAGAACATTCCGGGAAGCGGAACTGTGAGCAAAGGCACACGCTTAGACCACATGATACAGTTGGGATCCAGAAACCCAGGGCGACTGGACATGCGGCAGACAGGAATGTGGCAGGAGGGGACGCTTAAAAGACTGGCCTGCAAATGGCACGCTGACAAGTTTCAACAACATAAAAGAAGAACAACTTAAGAGAAGCCCTTCCTGGCCCCCTAAGACATGTTTTCGGGGGTTTATCTTAGTTTTTAAAAATTGATTTTTAATTGACAAAGAATAATTGTATATGTTTATGAGGTACGATGTGGCATTATGAAACACATATACATTGTAAAATGATTAAAATCAGGCTGATGAACATATCCATCACCTCACACACTTATCCTTTCTTTGTGATGAGAACACTTAAAATCTACTCTTTTAGCAACTTGGAAATATATGATACATTATTATCAACCATAGTCACCATGCAGTGCAATGAGTCACCAGAACTTACTCCTCCTTTCTAACTGAAACTTCGTACCCTTTGACTGACCTCTTCCCTTTCCCCACCCACCACCCACCCCAGCCTCTGGTAACCACCATTCTACTCTCTTCTTCTGAGTTTGACTTTTTTAGATTGCACCTATGAGTGAGATCATACGATATTTGTCTTTCTGTGCCGGGCTTATTCACTTAGCTTACTGTCCCCTAGATACATCCGTGTTGTTGCAAATAAGACATGTTTTTAAGGGTTTTCTTCTACCCTTTCTTGCCCAGTTTTTCAAGGAGTTGGCTTTCTAAAATTCTCAGAGACCAAAAAATTTCTCAGAAATTTCATATAGGATCTCACTTTAAGGAATAAATAATACTTTAAGAAAGCAAAAGCAAAGAGAGCGGAAGGAAGGGGCAGCCTTTTTTCTGGTTGCCCTCAGCATGGTTTCTTAAGGCCTGGACAAGGAGGCAGAACCTTTTTTCATTTTTGGACTTGTGCTCGGCAGAGATGCAGGCTGACCCATTTCTTCCTTACCAGGAGTGTCACCGCCCACGGTACTTCTCCCCAGCTCAAATATGCAACTCAGTCACTGAAGACACAGGCTCAAAGCCAAGGAGAGCTCTCCACACCAGAGAGCCTGGGACTCAACCCAAGGGCTGGCTCCACTTCAGACCTCACTGAAGATTATAGCCTAATGGGCACCCAAAGACCCTGGGGAGAGGAAGAACTTCCTTCGCTGGAGGGACCCGGACAGCCTCGGATCACTCCAGTCTTCAAACCAAAGATGGTCTGCCTGGGCTGGGGCTTCCAGGGCTACTTTGAACTACATCAGTGTCAAATGATACAGGCATCAAATTGTATCTGCGTAAGCATTCACTCTTCTTCAGAGCTCCTCCACATCTTGTCTTTTGAGATCTGACAACGACTCTGGAGGCTGACAGGGAGGGTATTACTGTTCTAACTTGGAAAACGAGGCCCAGATTACGGGATCTACCCAAAGTCACACAGCAGAATTCGAACTCAGCACATCCCATTCAGAAAGCATTGTCATTTTAATATTGTTTTAAAGCAACTGTTTCCTGGGCCATGAGCCAAATCCAGCCCACCACCTGATTTTGCAAATAAAGCTTTATCTGAACACAGCCACCCCCACTGATTGGCCATGGCTGCTTTCACGGCGCACAGTTGAGCGGTTCCAACAGACACCATGTGGCCCATAAAGCCTAAACTATCTCCTATCTAGCTCTTTACTGAAAAAGTTCGCTAACCCCAGTTCTGAAGTGTTATTGTTTTACGTTTAGAAATTCAAATAATCTGGTATAAATGCACTAGCAGGACTGACCACATACTGGCCACAGTGATATCATCTTCTGAAGAAAGGAAAAGTGCCATTTACTAGCTATGTGGCCTTGAAAATACTTAATTTTTCTCTGCTTCAGTCCCCTCAGCTGCCAAGGGGCAGAATAGTAGCACCTGCTTGTGTTAGTCTGCTCGGGCTGCCATAACAAAATACCACAGACGGGATGGTGTAAACAATGGAAATGTATTTCTCATGGTTCTGGAGGCTGGGAAGTCCCAGCAAGGTGGCAGCCAGTTCAGGTTCTGGCGAGGGCTGTCTGTGTTCCCGGATTGTAGGTGGCTGCTGTATAAGGTAGAGGTTCGGGGAGGGTGTGTTCTCTGGTTTCTCTTCGTGTAAGAACACTCATACTACTGAATTAGGGTCCCACCCTTATTTCGTCATTTAACCTTAATTACCTCCTAAAGGCCCTGCCTCCAAATACAGTCACATTGGAGGTTAGGGCTTCAATATACGAATCTTGGGGGGATACAATTCAGTCCACAGCACTACTTCACAGGGCTTGTGTAAAGGTTAAATAAAGTAACGCAAGTAGAAAGATTAGCTTAGGGTCTAGCATGTAGTAAGAGCACAACAAAGTACGAACTATCGCCTTTGACTAAATCAGAAAATTTATTTAATCTTGAGCAAATCATTCAGCCACAGATTAGTTTCCTAATCTGAGAAATGGGATTCGGGAAAACCTGAGTAGTAATGCCATTAATATATGGGATTTATTTGTTCTGTTTAGTGTGCAGGCTTCTATTCTACTACTTGTCATCTCGTGATTACAAGATAGTCGCAGCACCTCCAGCCATTTCATCCACATTCCACACAAGAAGATGAAAGTAAAGGCAAGGTACAAAGTTTGTCTCTTTTACCAGGAAAACAGAAGCTTTCCTAGAAATTGTGTCCTACAGACTTCTACCTATGTCTCCTTAGCCATAAAAATATCACATGCTACCTCTAACTGGAAAATAACTAGGGAGAAGGTGTTTGTGGCAATGTAAAAAGGTTTCCTAAAGTAAAATCAAGGGGCCAGGCATGGTGGCTCACACCTGTAATCCCAGCACTTTGAGGGGCCAGAGAAGGAGGATCACTTGAAGCCAAGAGTTTGAGACCAGCTCGAACAATATAGCAAGACCCCGTCTCTATAAAAAATTTTAAAAATCAGCCAGGCATGGTCACACGTGCTTGTAGTCTCAGCTACCTGAGAGGCTGAGGCAGGAGGATTCCTGGAGCCCAGGAATTCGAGGCTGCAGTAAGCTATGAATGATCATGTCACTGCACCTGAGCCTGGACAACAGAGCAAGACCCTGTCTCTAAAAAAATAAATAAAGTAAATACAATATTCACATATCTGTGTTATTGTGGTTGCACTAGAGATGACAAGGAAGCTTTATCGGGTCACCAAGGATGGTTACTTTCATCATATGTGATCACTGGCAACCCCCACCAAGAGCACCCTGATTCACAAAAGTACCAAGAACTGACTTGGGAAAGAGAGAAAAAGAGAAATTTACATGAACACAAATCTGAAAAGAAAAATAAACACTGGAGCACGTGCAACAGCACACAGAGAGGCTAGTTTCCTCTGTCTAGGTAGCATGGACATCTCCATTCTGTCTGCCTTCCTCCTTGCAACCCTATTTTCACAGAGACAATCCTACAAGTCACAGAGGAAACATGACTCCCCCTCAGGTTCATATCACTCCCTAGCCAAGGCACAGTGAGAAGTCCCAAGCCCCAAGCCCTGATCTGGGGCCTGGTCCTCCCCCAAAGTCTAAAAGGCTTTCTAATGAGGCAAACAGGTGACCAGATCTCAGCCAGAGAATCTCATTCCCCACGAAGGAAGGATCAAGGTCACAGAAGACAGAGTCAGCATTATGTAAAGCACAGAATCGAGGCAGAATAGGGAATCTTCATGCCGTGGGGAGACAAAACGTCTGAATAATGCTGCAGACATTCCAAAAATCTTCAGCTCCTAAGGGCTAGAGAGGAGGCAGCCAACCCGATGTTTTCCATGAGCGTTGTCATCAAGGATCAATGGCATCGCTTTCATCTACTAGCAAAAGCAAACAAATGACCGAGCCTTGTTTATTCCAGGAGGTTTCATGCAAATATTTTAAAATTCAGATTTTGTCAGGCTGGTTTAACTAGGAAAGCCTAGTTGGAGGAATATGCTAATAAGTCATTAAAGTGCCCTCATATCATGCCATATGGTACACTTGAAACATAAAACACTGGGCTCTATTCTTCGGGCAGGGCCGGTTGATAAAAGAGAGCCCTGGGGAAAAGATTGTTGCTCTGTCCATCCTCACTTTATATGCTAACTCTGATTCTAGGGGCTTGTTTGTTGTGATGAGCCTTGGCAGATATCTGCAAATGGTGCTCCATTTGAGAAAACTATAGCAGATAATGTGTTCGTGTAAAATCCAAGCTGGCAGAAATATGCTTGTGTGAACTTAGTTTCCGGGGTGGCTTTTGTTTTGCTGATTATTAGCAAATCAGTAATTTTTTTGATAATTACATTCTAAGTTCCATATCTATGATGTCTGATCTTTAAAATAATTATTTAAAAATAAGATATACTTGGGGGGGTGCATATGACAGGTAAACAGATTACGCATCAATATTATGTATTTAGTGGATGTCTTTAATATGCAAGTCAGGCCTAGGGAGATTTACTGGATGCAGAAACTAAACTTGGCAGTTTGGGTGTTTAATTGCATTGTGGCCTGTGCACCGCATTTGAGGAAATATGCAGATGCATACAGAAGCCCAGTGATCGATCCCTGGCTGCAGCCTTGCTTCCAAACCCGTCCCAGAACTTGGCAATTCAGCAATTCGGAGAGGGGAGACAGACTCACAGTCCCCAGAAATACTGTCAAAATCAAGACAGCTTCTTCTCAGCACTGGACTGTGTAGGAAAATATATATTTAGGGACTTCAAGGCAGGGACTCTGCTTTTTATTTTTGCTTGAACCACAGTGCCTGCTTCAAGTCCTGAGTACTTGGCACACAATTAATAAGACAAAACATTTGTCATCACATCTCTCCTTGACATTCTATAGGGGAGTGTTTGGTTTGTTTTTTTTTTAAGTTATTTGGAAAGAAGATTCTGTCTCCTAGTCTGTGGAAGCAAAAGATGAAAAAAAGAAAGAGAACCACTGACGAGCATTCTGTCTAGGATAGAAATAAGTTTTCTGAAAAAGTCTACTTGCCACAGGGCTTCCTGGACTTTGGCCTATGGAGCTAAATGCAAGCAGTGGTTAGAGGGAGGACAAATTTAAAGCAGGATTAAGGTTTAGATCTTCTGGGTTCCCAGAACGAATCAGCATATCAATTGTTTGCACTACTAAATTATATAGGCCTACCACTGATCAATTAATAAGAAGTATGATTTTGATTTTTTACTTCCATGGTTACAATTTCCAAGCATCGCCTGTACAATAACTATAGTTATAAGAAATATTATAACTGCCTGTATAATAGCTATTCTACCTCCCTAGGTATATTGTTAAATGAAAAAGCAGTTTGTAAAATAATGTCTAATATGGTGCCATTTTATGATAATTATTTTTAATCACATCTGTATTGGTTATTCTTTTTTTCCCAATTACAAGTAGAATACATGCTGAAAAAAATCCAGACACCGTGGGTAGCACTAAATGTCAGTTCCTGTAATCCCCTCCCCTACCACTACCAGAGACAATGAGAGTTAATAATTTAGCAGATTTTCTTCCAGATTTTATCTGTCAGGTGGGATTTCTATGTTAAGCATTTCTGAGATGGAGTGTGTGTGTGTGTGTGTGTGTGTGTGTATTTTAATAAACATGTGATGCTTTAATCTGAAAAAAAAGTATGCCATTTATAAGGGAAAATTTTTCATTTTAACTCCTTTTTGGAAAAAGAGACAGTAGAAAGTAATAATAAAAGCATTTTAAGTCATCAGTATTATCTACTAACATTTCTGGGTAATTCCAGTTCGTTTGTTAATCCCAAGGGTTCAGCTGGGAATTCAAAAAACACAGAAACCTACACACTTCTACATAGTCAGTGCCTGGGACTTCTTTGAACACAACTGCAGGAAACAAAATATTACCAGACCCTGTGGTTTGCACCTTGCTCCTCAGAGAGCCGACGGTCCCTGCTGTCTCCTTGCCCACACCCTCCTCACTGCCTCCCCAGATCATTACAACTACGGGCTGTCTTGCTGCCCAGTGAGGTGCCCAGACATCAGTGAGGAGATGAATTAGTCTCACTGTTCCCAGCCTCTGACACGTCGATTCTTTCCCTACTTCCCTGCCAGATGCATCATAGAGGGCAATGGGAAGAGATGGTCAGAGAGACCTCAGTGTCAACTCAGTGCCTCTTCACTTCCTGGTTGCAGAGTCACTTAAATTAGATAAGCTGTAAAACAAGAGACAACCAGACCTTCTGTGCCTCCTCGTGAAAATAACCCAATAAGACCTACGAGTAGCCTCACCAAAAAATTAGAATCCGATCAAGCCAGCCATCGCTCCCAGTTCACAGGAAATCAAAGGAGAATGAACACGTACACCAAATAAAGGGATACAACCACAAAGTTCAGAAAATGGAAAACGCTAAGAACAAAACCTTCAGCAAATAATTTTTAAGGAAAAAAGGAGAAGGAGGAGGAGGTTTTTAAAATTCGAAGAGACTTGAGAGACACAGCAATCAATTTCAATGCATAGACATTACTTGCATTGTGATTGGAGCAAAAGAAATTGTTTGTTTTAAATTTATGTGACAATCGGGGGCGAGTGCAGTGGCTCACGCCTGTAATCCCAGCTCTCTGGGAGGCCAAGGTGGGAGGATGGTTTGAGCTCAGGAGTTCGAGACCAGCCTGAGCAAGAGCGAGACCCCATCTCTACTAAAAATAAAAAGAAACTAATCAGACAACTAAAAATATAGAGAAAAAATTAGCTGGGCATGGTGGCGCATGCCTGTAGTCCCCGCTACTCGAGAGGCTGAGGCAGTAGAATCACTTGAGTCCAGGAGTGTGAGGTTGCTGTGAGCTAAGCTGACGCCACGGCACTTGCCCTGGACAACACAGTGAGATTCTGTCTCAAAAAATAAATAAATAAATAAATAAATTTATGTGACAATCAAGAGAGAGTGTGAACAATGGATATTTGATGATATTGATGTTAGGGATTATTATTAATTGCGATATGATGATAGTAATACTATGGTTGCAATGTGGTTATTTTTAGAGTCCTTATCTTTTAAAGAGGAACATTGAAATATTTGTGGCTGAAGAGATACGATGATTGGGACTTCCTTGAAAGTAATCAGTAAAGGGGTGGCAAGCAGGGGGTATGGGTGAAACGAGATTGGCCATAAATTGATAATTGCTGACGCTGACTGGTGGATACAGAGACGATTCATTATAACAATACTGTTTTCTCTTCTTTTGTATCTGTTTGTATGTGTTTGAAATTTTCTAATTTTCTCAAGATAAACTTTTTAATTTTTTTTAATTCTGTAATTTCCCACATTCTGGATTCTGTTGTTTGCATTTCCTGTACCGTTTAACATGCTCCCCTGTTCTCTCATGTCCTGTATACTATTAGTACTGTCTAGGGACTTGGCACCATAGAAGTTCTATTTTTGGCAACGATACTTTATTGGGTGATTTTTGTACGTTTATCAGAAGGCACATAAGAGTCTATAATAAAAAGGTTTTTAAAAGTTAATTTTCTTAACTGAAAAATCGGGATGCTTTCCAGAGAGGTAATTTTGAGATTACCTCTCCAGGTATTAAAAATTTCATAAGTAAAGGACCAAGAACAGAGCTTGGCACCTCAGAAGGGCTTTACAAATGTCAGATTTCTTCCCTCAAGCCATCAGTACCCTCTCTAATAATTATCTATTGGATCAAGTTTTAAGTACACATAAAATTCCAGGTCTCCCATGATCTAGTCCTACTCTACCTTTCTTTCTGGTTTTACCTCCTTCCTCTGCTTTACACACACAAACTGCATCCCTTCACCCCATTTCTTTGCTCACACCAATTGCCCCAGTGGAGACGTCCTCCCTGCCTCCTCTCTGCCATCCTTCCAGACCCAGTTCAGCTCTCATTTCCTTTGGGGGAATATCATGATCATAAACAGCCTTGTTACGCCTCCCATAACAAGGGCCTTGCTGCCTTGAGATGCTGTTCGGTGCTTACGTTATCGAACTTCCCATGAAATGTGTTACTTCTCCCACGGCCCAGGGCAGGGCCCCCGGCCGGGGGGGGGGGGGGGGGGGCGGGGGGGGCGGCGGGGGGGGGGGGGGGCGGGGCCCGCGCCCGCGCGGCCGCGCGGGGCG
>CAUYSK010008459.1:0-36485 GCA_963575035.1 Avahi laniger
TGAGTTTAAATACTGGCTTTAAGACTTCTTAGCTATGTGACCTTAGGCGAGTCTTTTCATCTACCTTACTCATTTATCAGTTGGGAACGATAATAACCACTCCTCAGGCTCTGCCGGGAGTAACTAACATGATGCATATGAAGGGCTTAGCGTGATGTCTGGAAAACAGGGAGGGCATAATAAGTGCTAATAGCCATGGCCCTATGGTGTCAGCGAAAGGGGGTGTGGGGTGACTGGTGTAGGTTCCATCCCCAAGCAGGTAACAACTTACCCGGTGGTTCCTGTGGGTCTGGCACCATTCTATGTGCTTTACAAATCATCACTCACTTAACCGGCCTATCAATCCCATGAGGTAGGTACAATTGTTTTCATCCCCATTTTATAGATGAGAAAACTGAATCTCTGAGAGATAGATACTGGCCCAAGCTCTCACGGTTAGTGAGGAGGAGAGCCAGGTCTGTCCCCTTGTCCATACTTTCTGATGCTCTATGAGATGCTCTTCTGGGAAACCAGATGCCTTCTCTTCACTTTAGATTTTGCATTTGGGCGTGATTGTCTGGATATGGATTGTCAGTTAAATAAAATGCCTGGAGCTATAACACCTCATTCCCTCAATCCTGTGTGTTTGCTCCTAAGGAAGCTCATGAGGCTTGAGGTCTTTGGAGGTCCCTGCGTGGATGTTTTTCATTCATCGACTTGTGCAGGGGCAGTGGTGTGACGTGGATTGGCCAAAGTCGCCTAGAGATGAGGGACTTGAGCAAATGGTGGAGTCGATCTTTGACATCTGTTCCCTCTCCCCTGCTCTGTGCAGTGGATTTCCCTTCTCGTGCCGTCTTCTTATTGCTTCTTATTGTCTTGTTTGTCTTTATGTCATTTCACTCTCTCTCCTGCTAAAAACCTGTGCTCAGAAGTATCAAGGGTCTATTTCTCTTTTTCCCTCCCTCCCTCTCCCTGTCCCTACCTTCTTCTTTCCTTCTCTTTCCCTATTTCTTCCTTCCCTATATATTTAGGGAGCTTTTATTTTGTGCCATGTACTTTTCTAGGTATTAAGGATGCAGCTCTGAACAAAACATTCATTCATTCATTCATTCATTTGACTATTTGACTATCTACAAAGTTCCATGTGCAGTTCTGGGCACTGGGGAACATAGCAGTCAATCTACCAGACCAAGCTCTTCTCAGAGCCCACAGTCTAGGGAGCTGCAGACAAGAGATGGACAGATAGTAACAAGCCTTAGGCAGGGGTGGTGATCTGTGATACAAAGAAAAATCAGGATCTGCTGGAGGTCAGAGAGGGGTGAGGGATGGTTCTTTGAGACAGCTTAGTCAGAAGAGGTCTCTCTAAAGAAACAGCATTTTAGCAGTGTCTGAGCTGTCATGCCATTCTTTGTGTGATGTTCCAGGTGGGAAGAACAACTAATACAAAAGCCCCAAGAATGTGAGTGGACTTTGGTGCCTTGGAAAATAGCACGGAAATCAGTGTGGTCATTTGTGGGCCATCTGGTCTCTGTGCAACTTCTCATCTTTGCCTTTGTAGCATGAATGCAGCCACAGACAACACGTAAACAAATGGCGCAGCTGTGTTCCAATAAAAATGTATCTCAACAGCAGGCAGTAGGCTGGGTTTGTTCCGTGTGCTGTGGTTTGTCAATCCCTGACATTCCAATAGAATATTTAAGAATGATAATTAGACTGACATGAAATACACAAAAATAGGGAACAAAAGATTTAAAGTTTTTCTTTATTTTTTACTTTTACCAAAGATGCAGTCACAAACTGAATCTTGGAATCTCTCAATTCTGAATTAAATAATATTTGGCAGAGCCCAATATTTGGCAACTTGACAAAATTGCCAAGAAGTTGGAATTAGTCTCTGTCACCTTTCTTTCTCTGTTTCTTCCCTGCTGATTTCTAGGTCTTCAGCATTCTTGAATTTCTTCCAGTTTACAGGAGCTGAGTCATGCAGAGTGGTGGCTCTATGAGTTTCTACAAAGGAAAGATTTAGGAGGAACAACTGGCTTCAAAGAGAGCTCGAGGGGACTTGTCCTGAAGTATAAGCACTCACATAGCAAGAATACCATCTTTTATATAAATTCAATGAGGTTTCAAAGGGCCAATGGAGAAGCCCCCGCAAGCCAACTTCTAGTTGATAAAGGAACATTGATGATATGGCAGATGTCGAGGACTGGCAAGGAGCATTTTTCCTACTGGCATTAGCTTGCTACAATTTTATGGATACTACTGAAGACACAAGATGCCTGGGACAGAGGCAAAGGACAGTTCATTACTCATAGCACTGGCAGTAGCCAGAGTATCAGCATTTGAGCTGGTTCTCTGAGCTCTAATACCACAGGGTAACACAAAGAAGGCCAGGTCATGCAACCCATGCAATGGATTGTGGGTTGTGCTACAAGAGAGACATCCAAGTTTAGGGAACCTAACCCTTTCATAATGGTCAAGACTTGTGCTTTAAACCAGTGGGAGACATTATCTTAATTATTTCGGTCAGTAAACAGACCTCAACTTTGTTCCAAAAGGACATATCGTCTCTGTCTTCCAAGGCTATTTGCTACACAAAACCTTTGAAAAGGATTGTCTGTAACAAAAGGAGCCAGTGCCTCTGCTAACAAGGCAGGAAGAAATGCAAGAAACTCATGGAGAATTGTCTCCCCGTTGGGAGCAGGTTTCACGTTTTACATTTCAGTTCAGATCAAAACAGAAAGCTCAAAGAACCGTGCTCTAATGGGAGGATTATCAGCAGCAGTGGGCAAGCAGGTGCAATGAAGAACAAGACCATCCCCGCAGCCCTCTTGTGAGCCTGCTTCCTGCTCACTTTGCTTCAACCTAGAGCTGTGTCCAGAGCCTCTATCCGCTGGCTTTGGTGGTTAGAATTATTTTTATCATGTGAAGGGCTGTTTTCACACCTCCCAAGTTTGGAGAGGAACCTTTGTTGTAAACACACTTGATAAATGATCCCCAAACATGCTGAAGAGTTCCAACTCAGAATGAATCACTTTTGAAGAATGCCTCTGTAAAATGTTTTGGGAAAATAGCCTTTCTTTTCAGCCCTGGGTGTTAAATCATTACAGAGTTATCTTTGACTGGACCTAATGTAGCTGTGCTGTGGTGTGGCCATCGTGATTTCTGCAGTTCCAGTGACATGGGCTTAGTGTTTCACCATGAACCATTAACAAATCATGACTTCTGGGTGAGTGTCAGATAAAACTCAATAAATTCTCCTCCCCCCTTCTGCTCCTCCTCCTCCTCTTTCTTCTTCTTCTTTTTTTTTTTTTTAAAGAAGGTGAGATTCTCTTTACATCGAGATAATTCTCTCTTAAAATTTCAACAGATTCCTGGGTTGGAGGCGAGCTAGCTTTGGAATGCTTGAGGGCATAGAATGAATTTAGTTATTTTTACATCTTCTGTGCCTATGCCGTAACTAGGTATATTAAATGGTACACTGAGGATGCTCAATCAATGGTTGATGCAGTAGACGGGTTCTTGCTTGGCAATAAACAAGCATTTATTAAGTTCTTACCACGTGTGAGCCAACAGAAAGCATGGATAGGGCACAGATTTGAATGAGGGAAAGCACCTCCCTAGGGAGGCAGAGGCACAAAAGATAAATGCCACACAAACGATATATGTTATGATGGTGGTTCTTTTGTTGAATCAGTGACTCAGCAAACATAAATTATGCACCTACTGTGTGCAAGACACAGTGATGCTGGAGAGTCGTTAACAAGCAAGAGAGCCATGGCCCCGCTTCCTTAGAGCTTAGCAGAGTTTAGCAGAAAGGAACAGACAATGGGATGCTGGGATGGGTGGGCGGAAGTTACTCCAGCTAAGGGAAGTTTCTCTGAGGCTGTGACTTGAAGGACCAGAAGAGCTGAGCACATGCAGGAATTGAGCATAGGAAGCATCCAGAACTTGGGATAATCTTGGTTTGTAGAGGAGTAAGGATAAGAACAGTGGCATAAAAGTGGCATAAAATGAGGCTGGGAAGGACAACAGGGGCAGGTCCAAGGGCCGCTGTTTCCACGTTGAAAACTTGGACTTGACCGCGGTTGCGGGGAAAGCCACTGGGGGGTTTCGGCTTGAATCTCGGCATCATTTGACTCACATGCAACATGGTGCTTACCTACTCTAGATCTGGAATCATGTTGTAGATATTCAAATCTGAGCATGACAGAGATTGCAAGTGGCCTGCTGAATACTTGTTCTCTACTTTTTCTTACTAAAAGAACTAAATTTAGCTATTCACATTGGCACTAGAGCCAAAGTCTGTCTGTCTCATATTCCTTTGCTGGTCTAGGTCTGTCAACAAATGAGGTGGAAGTGGAAGTGTTGTGATGGACCTCTGGGAAGTTTCCTTTAAAGACCTCATTTTTTCCTTCCCTTTTTTTTGTTCTTCCTGTTCCTTGAAATACAGATGTGATGGCTTGAGTTCCTGCAGCTGTCTTGTACTATGAGGTAAACTCTGTGATGCAAGCCACATAATAGGGTGACAGGTCAAAAGAAGGCAGGATTCTGGATCATAGCTGAAACTGCCTTAGAAGCTCTGGACTATCTACTCATGAAGAGCTATTACATATTTAAGTCAGTGTTATTTGGAATTTTTCAGCCAAATTCAATCCTTACTTATATACCAGCTCTGTTACTTATCAGCTCTGTGGCTTCAGTATGCTTCATTTTTCCTTCTCTGTAATTTGGGAGAAATAATAATATACATCTGATGAGTTTGTTAACACTAACACTAAATGTGTTAGTAAGTAAAGAAGTGTTTAGGGCATTGTCTGACACCTAAATGCCAGCTAATGTTATTAAGTTTTAGAAGACTTGGGTTCCTGTGTGGAGACCAGCTTGGGAGGAAGCAAGAGCGGAAGTGGGGCAAACAGGTTCCCAGGGCAGCCATGCGGCAAAGAGAGGGTGTTGGTCTGAACCAGAGTTGTGTCCAAAAGTGTTCTTAATTCTTCCTAAGTGTTTCATGCAAAGCTCCACAAAGGAGACATTTGAAGAACAGGAAAAAGCATTTTGAAAAGGGTGGTGGGCATTTGGGGAGGGGGCATTGCTGAAAGAGTGTTTACTACCCGCTGAGTGTGGTGAGCAGCAGGTTCTCCGGTGTGGCAGGTAGGAGGGTGCTCGGAGAGGTGGGGGACGATCCTGGCCCTCACGGGTCATGGAGTCACTTGTTTGCCACCCTAAAAAGTTCAGATGCTATTGTTGGGCCACAAGTACTAATGAAAAATTTTTGAGAACAATGACTATGTCATAGTATGTCACGGGACAGCATAACATAACACAGTATGTTATGTTTTGCAAATATATATTGCATACACATATATACCGTCATTGCCACATAACGACATTTCAGTCAGTGATGTACCGGCTGTGCGATGATGGTCCCGTAAGATTACAGTACTGCATCTTTACTGTACCTTTTCTATGTTTAGCTGTATTTAGATGCACAAATACTCACCATTGTCTTACAATTGTCCACAGTGTGCAGTACAATAACATGCTGTACATGTTTGTAGCCTATACCAAATAGCCTAGGTGTGCGGTAGGCTGTACCACCTAGATTTGTGTTAGGACACTCTGTGATGTTCACACAACAACAAAATTGCCTGATGATGCATTTCTCAGACTGTGTCCCCATTGTTAAGCAACACATGGCTGTGTGTGTCTGTAATTACACTGGTAACTGTTGGCCGTGTGGAGGATAAGGGAGAAGTTTGAAAGATTGGAACCAGGGATGTCAGGGCAGTTATAAAGTTCCTGTGATGATCAGGCAAGAGATGTGAAGAATTTGAAATAGAACAACGAATACCAAGATTATAGAGCAACAAGAGCAATGGTCTGATAATTCAGAGCTCTTACTCTGAGGTCAGATCACCCAAGGCCAAATCCCATCTTTACCACTTTCCTGACCTTGAGCAAGCATCTTAACCACTCTGAGCTTCGGTTTTCTAATTTGCAAAATGTGGATCATAGTGATGCCAACCTCAAAAGATGGTCGTGAGGAGTAAAGAGACAATCTACGTGCAGTACTTAGTACATAGTGAGTTCTCAACAATAAAAAAAGAAGATAAAATCCACAAAGTTAGTCTGCATCTAGACCCTCACATGTGATTTACAGGTTTTATTATTATTATTTTCAGTCTTGTTTTGACAAGTCAGGGAGCTTCTCACCTTGGAATGTTTCCTGAATGAAGACAAAGGATCCCAGAATTAACTTACTTTGGATCCTAGACTTAATCTACCTGGAAAGAGGTGGCTTCATTCTCAGGATCTCTTGGGACAGTGCCCGCTTTAAAGCACAGCAGGGTTTGGGGACATCTATTCTGATGTGCATTATTTGAAGCTATTTGTCTAGTTAGAAGTTGAAATCTGTTGAGCCCTTCCTTACCCTTGCCCAGAACTGTGCTCTGTCCTTCAATTCCATGAGGTCGTATAATCTGCAAAAGAACCCCACGAGGGTGTGTTGTGGTCTGAATGTTTGTATTCCTCCAAAATTCATATATTGAAACCCTAACCCCCGAGGGGATGCTATTAGGAGACGGGACTTTGAGAGGTGGTTAGGTTCATGAAGGCAGAGCTTTCATGAATAGGATTAGGGCCTTTGTAAAAGAGACCCCAGAGAGATTCCTCAGCCTTCCATGACGTGAGGACATTATGAGAAGGCACCATCTAGAAACCAGAGTGTCCCCTCACCAGACACCGAATCTGTTGGTGACTTGATCTTGGACTTTCCAGCCTCCAAGACTTTGAAAAATAAATCTCTATTTTTTTAAGCCACCCAGAATATGGTATTCTGTTCTGGCAGCCTGAATGGACAAAGACATGGTGGTTCTACTGGTACCGACATTTTATAGGTGGGGAAATGGGGTCTAGGGAGGTTAATCCCTAATCATAATGCTACAACTAATTCATAGGGAAGCCGGGATTTAAAGCACACAGCCTACCTCCAGAGTCATGCTGCTTTCCTGTCGCTCAGGTTTTTACTTTAGTACCAAAGCTCCAGTGGGTGAAGAAAGTATCAGACATTCTTTATCTACCTTGAAAATGGAACAATAGTAAAATAAGTAAATTTTACCATAATAGATGCCAGTGTTCAGGGTTATTGGAATTGTTCCAATTTTGGTGGCTGAAGGCATATAATTGCTTCCTGAAATTCTTGTTTTAAAATATAGTATATTGATAGAAAATCGAGGTGTAGGAAGGCCAACAGATCAGGAGATGATTGCCATTGGAAAGACAGTTTGTTACTCACAGTTCCCAAGAGGAGGGGCACGCCTCACCCTGGAGGGCCTGGGAGAGCAGACCGGGGCTGGTGGGGCGGGGCCAGGCCTGTGGCAAGAGCCTTCACTGTGGTTTCCATGGAAGGAACAGGCGGGGCAGTGTGGGCAGCGTTAGGACTGGCCAATTTGAATAGTTTCAGCAGACTCTGGGGCTGGGGGCTGCTCTCAGTTGTCTGATACCTGGCCCTGGGGTAATTAGGGCAGGTGGCCGGGGGCCTGGAGTGTGAGAGTCTGATAAGGGAGGTTGTGGGGTGTGGACTCCGGACTGGTTGGTTTGCATTTGAAAACCCCCAGTAGGGGGACTCCTGGGGAGGAGAAGGGGAGGGTTTGCAGCGATGGAGGTGGGAGGCCGAGGCAAGGCGACGCGGGTATTTTAGCCGGTTGTCCTGAACGTATGTCCAGCACATGCATGTAGGGGTAGATGTCAAAGCATTGAGTTTACAGAGGCGAGGAGCATGGTTAAGAAAGCCTCTAGGAAGACACGTGTAGGGTGGTGAAAAAGTCAGGTGAGGAGCAGGAGGAGGGAACATGGGACAGGGTCATGGACTTGACCCTTCTACTACACTGTGGAGTTGTGTGCTTTTACTTTGCTCTCCCAATATCCATTCTACCCGTCTACAAAGGCGGGACATTTTACTAAATCGATATTTCCCATGATGAGGGACCTATCACCAGTGGTCACTCTAGATAACTTCAGGCAATAAAGAGACGGGCATTAAATAACATTGCATCATTCAAGGCTAACTACCTTTCAATTTCTTTCATTCTTTCTACTTGCCCCAAGGGGAAAGTCTCAATTTGGTGCTATTATACTCTTAACAGCTCTTTAATTCTTGCTACTTTAGTTTCAACAACAACAACAACAACAACAACAACAACATAGATCTCAGGCTTAGAGACTTCGACAGGCTTCAGGTGGCTCCTGGCATTCATTGGCTTGTGGACCCATCTCTCCAATCTCTGCTGCTATCTTCACATTGTCTTCCCTGTGTGTCTCTGGGTCCCCTTCTTTGAAGGACACCAATCACTGGATTTAGAGCCTGCCACAAATCCAGGATTTCATCTCAAGATTTTAAACTAATTGCATCTGCTTTAAAAGCCCTGTTTCTAAATAAGGTCACATTCCTGACTTTTCAAAATGAGGTTTCAAGTGGACATAAATTTTTGTGGGACACTATATCAGCAACCAAGGGAAGCCAGGAATCTGAGAAATTAAGGAATGTCACTAGAATGTTCTTCATGGATGGCATTTGGCAGTGCCCCACATACTGCAGCATGGGCCTCTTGGGGTGAATCACTTTGCATACCTCTTTGTCCTTGGTTCTTCCCTGTAAGTCTCAAAGTCATGAGCCGGAGTATCTGGTTCCCAGGTCTAAGTCACTTAGACTTAGATGGGAGGCGGAACTCTGTATCCTCCTTCAGCGTACATTTCGAAAGTCAAGTCCGTGCTCTGCAGTTTGGACTTCCCCATAAAGGAAAACAATGACAAATGTCTGCTACACCAGCTAGTAGTCAGATAAATTTAATATCTTTTCCCCCATTAGCTCCTTTCCACCATTGTATTCTATTGATAAATGATACTGTTTTTTTTTTTACTTATAGTAGTGCTACCTCGTAAATTATTTTTATTTAGATAAAAAATACTACTGGTGTATAAATGGATGAGAAGTTGATAACAGTATCTGGGTGCTGCATTGCTCTGGCCAGATGTGCAGTGGTACCCGGGTATGGTAAGAATCACAAAGGTGGGCAAATGTCCAAAGTCTGGGCTGAACTGGAATATTTCCCGCCCAAACATTTCCAGGCCCTGTGATTCTTTGCACTCACAGTTATTTGTTTAGACTGAGGTGTCAGGAGCCTTGGGGTTATCTTTCTATAATTCTGCATATCACAAAGAACGGAGAACACGATTCATAAGCCTCAGAGGTTTCAGCAAAGCACTGCAGTGCTGTGTGTTTTAGCTGAGTTTTTCAGCCAGTGCTATTTTAACAAACACCAGGCACTCTATTTGGACTGGCTCCTATATCTCCGATAGCCTACTGGGCATTTCACCTGTACATCCTGCTGTTACCTCGAATTTAGCTGGCAGAGAAACAAATTCATCATTATGCCCCCCAAACCTGTATCTCCTCCTGACTTCCCTGACACACGCTCTCAGCCTGCTGCGCCTGGAACCGTGGAGAATTTCTGACTCACTCGTCTCTGGCATCTCCTACGTGTATTCAGTCACGGCATCTTAATGAACTCCCCTCTGGAGGGAATCTTGTATCTTCCTTTCCTTCCAACGGTTACTACCTTATTCTAGGCTTTCAGCTGCTCTTATCCTCTAGCTGGGGTCTCGGGTCCGCCCTTCACATTACCCCAATGTGCCCGTGCCGTGTGGTTACTGCCGTCTCTTGTCAGCTTGTCAGCAGCAGTGCCAAGACGTGACTGGGGCAAAATTGAGCCCTTCTCTTAATTTCCAGCAGTCCCGCAATCTTAAATAATCAAATAATCTGAGTTGAAACAGTGTAACAGCTACAGTCCAGTTGTTTTGCACAACCTTCCAAGCAAATCACCGCTTCCAGTTTCCTACATGGATATTTCGGAGCCGGCCCCATCCCTTACTTACTGTTCCTGGAGTGCACCGAACTCAGGACTTTCCCCCTCAATCCAGATTTTCTCCCTCTGTCCATTTGGAATGCCCTTCTGTTTCTTGATCTGTCTCTTTATTAATCACATGAAGGTATGGTATGAAAAGAACATCAGTTGTGAATGCAGAAAAGATAGAGAACTTTTGAACTTTGCTCTCTCCCATTTGTTTCTGGAGAGTATTTTTAAGACAGAAAATGTCCAGTGGCTAAACATTTGTATTTAGCATTTGTTTATTTTTCTCCATTCCTTTCCAGTTGATTTGCATGAGAATGCATCTGTTTAGCAAGCATGCCTGGGGCCTTGGACCAGTTACAGTCCTTGGTAAACAAGGTGGAAAAGGCGGGGAGCATCTGTTTGCCTCTAGCTGGTGAGATTTCTGAGGTTTGGTGTGGGACACCAGCTGTCTTGCAAAGTCCTGATTTGTCACTGCTTGTGGAAAGATGCTGAGGATCCCAAACTGGCTAGAGCTGGCCAGGACAAGGTGGGAGAGGAGCAACCCTTTGGACAAAGGGCAGAGATGGTAGCAGCAGCCTATCTCTCAGGAAAAAATTTCCCTCTCTCTCTTCAGCCTCAAGAAGACATACGTGAGTCAGGGATTGTGTTGGGAAGGAGAAGGACACATAGGCGTGGACTTGGGAGCTCGGGAACTACGGAGACTTTTGTGATTACGGTTCATTCCACTTCTGAGCTGACCTGGGAAATTGCCGGTACTGGGCATGCTGGAGAGATAATACAATGTCCTGCTATTTGGCGGGCAGTTGGGCTCTTTGCTTTTTATATTACTTCAAGACCCTAAAATCCATAGCTCTAGGTGTTTTTGAGTAGTTTTAACTAATTATGACCGGCCTTAGGTTGGTATACATCCAACCTCCTCCACGAAGCTGTTTCTGAATAGTCCAGAACTCATTATCTGGCAATTCTCCAACTTCTGTAACTTTGCCCCTTTTATTCATAAGTAACCCACTTGTTTGGCCTACCCCACTGGAAGTTCTTCTGGGCAACCCAACATGACGAAAGGCACAGAACTTAACACTTACATGGGGTCCTCACACACTCTATCTTATGTTGTTAGTTTCATGTTTCACTGTGTAGATTATTGTCTCTTCAAACTGAATATGGATTCTTTAAGAGCAAAGATCACGGCATTTAATTATACATCTTTTACAAATTGTTCCCCAGCCCCCAACAAAGGCCAAACACATAACACAGAACTCAATAACTATGTGTCATGATGCATTTACTCTACAGATAATTTTTTGTGTCTCAACTGTGTCGCAGGCATTAAGGTTGGCACTGGATCTATAACCACAAATAAGAGAGGGAAGATTCTTGCGCTCGTGGAGGGGAAGGATAAAAGCCAGTGTAATTGTAGTTTGTGATTTGTGCTGTGAAGGATAGAAAGTGGTTGCTTAAACGGGCAGGGCCTAGTTAAGAGAGTGTGGTCAAGGAAGGCTCTACAAGAAGGTGATATTGAAGCCAAGAATGCAAAAGACAGGAATGCAAAATTCCAGGGGAAAGGAAATGTGGTAGCAAAGAGGGAGTTTCCTAGGATGTGACGGAAGGTCCACGTGTTTAAATGTGCTGATGAGGGGGACGTAAGGTAAGGTCTGGGAGTCACGCGGGCTCTGGTCCCGTGTGGCTTGCAGCCCCCAGGTAGGAGCTGGGCTGTCAATTTAAGTGTGGTGGAAAGCCACTGAAGGATGAAAATCAGAGGAGTCACATCGTAAAAAGAAAAATAGGGGATCAAAGATGATGCAGGAAGACTGGTGAGGAAGGCGCTGCCATAGACCAGACGAGAGGCCCACATCAGGTCGGGGACAGTGCAGAGGAAGAAAAGTGAATGGATTTGTGAAAATTTCTGAAGGTCGAACCGATAGGGCCTGTAAATACGGGGAATGGGCCGGGGACGAGATGGATCCGGGAATGACACCCACGTCACCACCTTTCTGATGTCGGTGTCATTTACTAAGACGTGGGGAAACTGGAGGAAAGAGATTTGGGAGAGCAAAATCATAGGTTCTATTTTGGACATGTTAACAGTTTGAGACGCATATGAGTCATCAAAGTAAAGATGGTGCAGGGGCAGTGGTTATATGAATCTAGGCTCAAAAAAAGAGACATAAACTAAAAATATAAATTTGTGCAGTTAAAAGACATGTATCTAAAGCCGTTAAAATGGGCAAAGTCAGCAAAGGAGACAGAATAAATTTCTATGTGGGTTTGAAGCCACTAATGTGAATGGAAACTGATCCGTGTGATTTAGGGCTCTGAAAACAGGGTTTATGAGAGGCGAGGCCTCACGTCGCTCACAGCAGGGATTGGGGGAGACCGTATGGGGCAGGGACAGCTGGAGCAGGAGCGGGGTCCTCCCAGGGAATGTGCAGTTGTCCCTGTGGTGTGAGTCCAGAAGAACCGTGTTTTAAATGCAACACTCCGTCTCCCGTGGGATGTTTCCACCACCAAGGATTTGACGCAGACTATGGATTTAAACTGGGTTAAGGTATTAGACGAGAAACAGCAGAACTCATCAGTGTCATTGTGAGATTTTTTTTTTTAAAGAGAAAAGAAAGTTGATGATAATTTCCCAACAATATGCAACGATTGTGCCAAACCTGCTTTTCATGTGGCAACATCATTCAACTGAGTGATGATATTTTGAGGAAAGATAATTGCACTGTGTATATGGCACACATCCAGTTAAAAGCAAAAGGAAAAAAATTAAAATAATCAGTAAAAATTCAGTCAATTAGCTTGTTTCTCACCCCTCTGTTTTATACCTTGGAAAGTGGTTAAATGTGTCTTTTTTTTTCCCCCATTTATTCCTGTTTATTTTAGCACTGTGTAGAACAAGCAGGTTACTTTTAGCTTGAAGCAGTCTAAGGTTACTTGCAACTGTCTCGAATGTTTCCTTACTGTTAATTTTTAATTGCATAAGTAATTCATGGCCAAAATTTTCTTGTTAAAAATTAAAACATAGCAGATATGGCTGACTTCTTTTTTGACCCCTGCACTCATTCATACCTATACCACAGGTTTTGTGTGTGTCCCCACAAGACTTTTTCTTTAAAGCACATTTGCATATATTCTTTAAAAAGAGGCATGCCTATTCTATGGAAATATGTATATTATTTCATTCTTTTATGTATACGTCACTTTCTTTTCTGCTCAAAAATATGTCTTATAGATCTTGCTGTGTCAGGGCATATCGGGTTGCATAACTTTATTCTCTTTAAATTGCTAAGTAGCATTCTATATGTGGAAATGTGCTTTCCTTTGCCTTTTCCCTATGGGAGGATCTTTAGATTGTTCCTGATCTTTTACTAGTACAAACAGGCTCTGTGTGAGCTTCCCAAAAGGACTTTCCAGGCAATATTTTATCTCAGAAGAGTTTGATTCGTGCCCACAGATTCAGTCTTACGCATTTGTCGGACTCTTCCTTTGCGTTGGACTTAGTGACTCAGTGCCAGGCGTGCTCGTGTCTCTCCTCCCATTTAATCCTTCTGTAACTTGTGCGGTGGCGCCTGTTGTCACACTGACGTCAGAGATGAGGGACCAGAAGTTCCAGAAGGTTATGTAGTTGTCTCAAGGGGAAATAGGGAGCAAATGGCCTGCCAGCGCTTGAAGCCACGAGAGTGGGGTTGACCCACTCACTACACCATGCTGCCCCCATGCGTGGTCCTGTGACAACCATCTGTATTATGGAGAAGAGGGGACTTGGAAGTCAAGCCGCCTGGATTCTGGTTTCAGATTCCTGCTCTTCCACCAAGGGGCATGAGACTTTGTCATGTCACTTAATCTCTTATGGCTTCTGCTTCCTCCTTGGAGAAGCGGGGATGTGAATAATACCTAGGCCAAAAGGCACGTGACTCATAGGTTATTGCAGGGATCCAACAACACGAATGAGCTTTGCAGGGTAAGAAGCAGCAAATGTACAAAGCTTTGGGCCGTCATGAGGTGAATGAACAAAGTGCTTTGCTCATGGAGATTAAATTCTGCACCAGTGACGGGCAAGCTCACAGCCTTGACAGAGCGTCTTCCAGATTTCCAGGCACCCGATCAAAAGACCACGGTCTTTTGTTTCTTTTTCTCCCTTTCTTCCTCTCAGAATTACTACTGCTTTAAACATCTCTGGGATAATCTATTAATAGATCAGGAACATTTGCTTTATTTTGAACCACATCAGGAAATGGATCCCCTTTCTAAGAACCTATAGTAATTTGGGAAATAAACATGGCTTCAGAATAGGGATAGGTATTGGGGTCTTTAACAGCAATAACAAATCGTGTTTATTAAGTGCCTTCTATGTGTCACAAACTATGCTAAAGCTTTTCTTAAAGTACTAGAACTCTTTTGGTTGCGAGTTCCAAAAGCCATACCTAAACTGTCATGAGAACAAAATGTAATTTATTGGCTCATAAAACAAAGAGTTTCAGTGCCCCTGGCTTCAGGCATGGCTGCAATTAGGAACTTGAACGGTATCATAAGGAACTAACCTTACTTCCTTTAGGTTTTTGGTCTATGTTCTGCTTTGCCTCCTTCTTAATCAGTTTCTCTCCTTCTGGGTGACATTGCTGTCATCTGCTCTGAGCTGACATCCTATTCTTTTAGGAACCTAAACTGAACACCCCTCTTTCTTCAAAAGGTAGCATAAAATAACTTGCGTTGGGCCTTATTTAGCCTGATTGGCCTACCTTGTGCCCATCCTTAAACTGATCCTTGTGGTCAGGAAATGAGTTGCTTTGATTAGCCAAGCCTGGGTTAAATGTCCGTGCTTGAAGCCAGAGATGGAGCGTCAGGCCCCACCCAAATCACTTGACCTGAGAAAAGAAAAGGCAATTATGTAAGGGAAAATCAGGAGACGTGGGAATGATATTTGGGTTGGCCAAAATCTCAGATGCCCCATGTAAATTAAGTATCGGATTTAGTTCTCACGCTAATTCTGCAAAGCAGTAGCATTATTCCTGGTTAGAAGAGCAAGTGGGTGTTTTGAGTGGTTAACTTGCTTGCTCAGGGACATCTGGCTAGCAGTTGGAGGAGCTGGGCTTTGAGTCTGGATTTGCTGTACTCTGAACCACTTCCCTCTAACTCTGACCCTGTTCTAGTGTTCCCGTTACTCTTGCTCCCCAGCCTCCCCCAGGCACACAGGGTGTTTGGTGCGTGTCAACGACTAGAGCTCCAGGACTCATCCGACTGCGTTGGGATTGCTCATGCCTGTCCTTTCTCTGAATGGCACACCCAGCGCTGCAGCAAAGCCTGCTCGGCTTGCAGTCACATTACGGGAAATCTTTACTAAACCAATCCATGGAGTCTGTAAAATCATTGGTCTTTCCACCTTCCCATCAAGTGGCCTTGTGCTCCAGGGTAAAGCAACGGGCTTATAAATCACAGGAAAGCTTCCCCTTGACGTATTCTTCGCAGCTGGAATATGAACAAAGTGTAGTTTACTTTGTTCAACACCACAATTAGTGAAAATCAAAATGTCTACAGATGCACTCACTGTAGTAAATTATTAGGTAATTAACCTCAATGCTCCCTGCTCTGAATCACCAACTTACTTCTGCTCTGGAGCTGTTGAGAGTGTTTTTCAGGCATCATAATATATGGCTGCACTGCAACTTAATGCTAAACACAACCAAGTCTGACACAGGGGACAGGATTTAAAATGGGGCAAATTCCGAAAGACGGGCGGGAAGAGCTTTGCTCACCATTGAAAGGAAGATACAGACTTGCCACATAAAGACTGAACTGACAGAATGGGAAGAGAGAGGTGTTCTTTTTAAGCAATCTCAAGCTCACACTTTCTTCTTTTCTACTAGCAAGTTTAAGCCCTTATCACGTCATGCTTGAACTATTTTAATAGAGAAATTCGAAATGGTCTCTTTCTTTCTCTCTTCTCTGATCCATTGTACCAGATTAATCTTCCTGAAGCACAGAATTTATAACACCAGCTGACTTATAAGCCTTCGGTGGCTCCACCTTGCTAATAAACAACATCCAAACACCTTAGTTTAATTTTTGAACCATCCTCAATCTAGCTTTCAAACCATCTCCTCCATTATGGCTCAACATAAAGCCTTTGAGCATCCAGTTGCTGCCCGGAGCACCCCTTCTGGGGATTTTTGCCTTAGCTTACGTTCCTTCCCAGGGCTGGGATGGTGTGAAACGGTGGTAGTTTAGAGCAAAGGCTCTGGGCAACGTTGCATGGATTTTAAAGCCTGCTTTGTCAATTCCCGATCCTGTGACCTTAGACATGCTAGTTAACCTCCTTGCAAATCAGTTTTCTTACCTACGAAATGAGAATGCTAATAGAAATGACCTCAGAGGGCCTCGTAAACATTAAGTGACATATGCATGAAAATACCTAGAAAATTACTCAGTAGATTTTGGTACTTCTCTCTCCAGAAGTATATTCCCTATCATTTTTTATACATAAAATCCTATCTCTGCATTAATATTACCTGTTTTCATGTACAATGAGGATGATGATAGAATTTTCTATACTTGGCTTATTTAACTCGAAATGATGCAGTGAAGTAGAGTTCATCAGCTCCTATGATATAGCCAGGAAACTGACAATCAGAGAAGGTATTTTGTATGAGATTACAGAGTTAGTGCATGGCTGAGCTGAGGTGGGGATCCATGCTTTTTGTCTTCTGAGCCCAGATGCTTATTCTGAAGATACGACCTCCAATGGAAGTTCCCCTATCCCCGCCAAACATGTGGCTTCTTTCACTCTTTAAGAACTTGTTGTCAAGTCATGTGCCAATATGTAGACATTCAACATGATCTTTCTTGCTTGAGTGCAATCACGGGGTCTGTGTTTTTTAACATGACTCTCCACAACAATAAAGCCAATGTCTTGTACATGTTGGGTGATCAATACCTATTTGTAAAACAAATAGTTGTTTATCTTTATATGGACCATATACAAATGGTTAATATTGAAAAATGATAGAAAATATTCAAAGTAAACTAAGTCACATGATCCTGGCAAAAAGGATCCAAATTATAAACATCAGGTTTAGGGGGATTGAGAGTGTAAATGAGGCCAGTATTAACTTTTCTTTTCAGAAAATCTCAGCAAATATAACCTGCATCTTCCTTCCCTTCTCAATTATGTATGTCGTTTGAGAAGCCCTTTCTGTGAATGACAAGTAGCACCCGGAATCTCAAGACACAAGAAGGCACCAATGGGAATGTGATGGGAACATGTTATGGCCACAAACACACACCTTTAATAAGATCCTTCTGAAACTCTGCTTAAAGAGGCCTTCTGGACATGAGGCCATCCCAGGTCTGGAGTGAGATGAAGTTGTAACTTCTCCTTAACTTCTATTTAAGAAAAATGTGCTGTTGTCTAGGTTTGGCCCCAGGTAATGAGAGTTGTTCCCACTCTACTAAGGTTGGCAGTTTTTAAAATCGAAGGATGGTTTGATGATAAAGAGTCTATACTCTGATAATGGTCAATGTGGTGGTTTTGTTTGATTTTGACTATGTGGTCATATTGTGATGAGCAGACAAAGGGGCACCTACATTTAGACTGGAGTCAGTCAGAGAGGTGGCAAACCAGGGGTTCGGGGCTTTGGCTCCAGAGTCACACAGGCCCTGGTGTGACTCCCAGTTTGACTGTTTCTCAGCTCTGTGACATTTGTCACATATAACCTATTTAAGCTTTTACTTTCTTTTGTGAATTGGAAATAATAGTATCTACTCCAAAAGGTTGATATAAGCACTAAAAAAAAGTCAAGAATGTGGTCAGATGTTGAGTGCATACAACTGATCCTTATTATTTATGGATTCTGTATTTGCAAATTTGCCTGCTTGCTAAAACTTATTGGTAACCCCAAAGTCAACACTAGCAGTACTTTCATGGTCATTCACAGGCATTCGGAGAGCAGTGAAAGTTGAATTACGGGACTTGTACATTCCCAGCTAAGGTCAAACAAGACAACACTCTGCCTTCTTATTTTAGCTTATACTGTAGATAAGCATCTATTTCAGTCTATTTAGTGCCATGTGTTTTTTGCATATTTGTGCTTTCTGTGGTGATTTTAATTAAAATATCCCCCAAGCACAACCTTAAAGTGCTGTCTAGTGTTCCTAAGTGCAAAAAGCTGTGATGTGCTCACGAAGAAAATATATATGTTAGATAGACTTTTTCCACGCACGAGTTCAAACTTAGTGAATAATAAGGTAGATTAAGTAAGGTATCTTTAAATAGAAACACATATGAAACAAGCTTATGTATTGATTGATTAATGGATATATTGTAACCAGAGGGTCTCAGGAACCTAACCCTCTATTTCCTCTAGGAACAATGGTTCAGTATTTGCTAATTCAGTGTTCATGGCAACTCTATAAAACATAACTACCATGATTAATGGGACTCCACTGAAGTAGTTTCTCAAAGATTGGTAGCTAGGATTATTATTATCATTATTGTTTTATTTTAGGAACATTATAAACTCATAGATTTGGCTGCTTTCACAAGACTGGATTCTGCCTTCGAATATCTAAAAGTTAGTTGCTAAATCGAGTGTTTCTTCTATTTTAGTGAATCACTAATTGCCACATTTTGAACTCGCCATTGTTTATCATGTTGTTAGAATCACACAGTCCTTGGATTAGGAGCATCCAGGAGCTATATGAGGGTTGGGTTCTGGGATCCTGGGACTGGGCACAGGGTGGGCAGGGAGATAGAGGGATGGAAGCTGGCATGAGCCCGTGTGACCGGAGTGAGAGACACCAGAACAGAGAAGGTGGCTTGGGAAGAATGAGTGACCAGGAGGAAGACTGTGGAGAGACTCCTAGAAGGCTGAGCGTAGAGACAGGGGCTTTTTATGGGGCAGCACTGCCGTTACTTATTGATAGGAAGGCTACTGACAATGAGCTGAACAAGATAAGCCCTTGTGATCATTACCTATTCAACTCTCTTTAAAAAGCAATTCTAATTGCATAAGAAAGATATGCATTCCATGTATGACAAATAAACATGATACATAAGGCTAAAGTCTCCTTTGACCCACTCTTCCCCTTCTTAGAGGTAACTTCTATTATAAATATAATTTGAGACATCACATGATGTCTATGGATGTGAATATCCATAGAAATTATACAGATTAAAAAAATTTTGTTTATATACACGGCATGATGCCATTTATGTTGTCCCGAAACTTATTTTTTTCACTCAGTAATAGAACTTGGAGAAGTAATAAAACATATGTATGTCTCAGGTATTACCTCTCCAAATCTATCATTATATAGACCTATTATAAACCTCCCATTTCTTTAAATAGCCACCTAGCCTTCTAAAGTATGAACATGTCTTAGTTTATTCAGCTCTTGACTTACTTATGGGCATTCAGTTGATCCATAGTGTCTTTGCATCTTAGTTCTTAAGCCAAAACATTCATCTGGGTTCCTACTGTATCCATTCTTTCACTGAATAAGCATTTATTGAGCACCAGGCACTGTGGCAGCTGTTGGGGACATAATGACACCCTGCTATCACTGCTTCTACAGTCTCACTGGCAACCGATTCAGGGAGCACAGTGGGGGCATTCTAGGACAGGTGTGGTGAGGTTTCCCCTTACACAGAGCTAGGTTCTCCCAGCCAGCAGGAATGGAAAAATCCTATGGCATCAGAATTAGCCTTGAAAGTCCCCTGAATTGTTTCCAGTAGAGGTTCAAGGTTTTATGGGCAGTTTTCTGTAATACAGGAGGAGATAATAAGGGAATTCTGAAGTGTTCCTCTTGCCTTCAGGATTTATTTTCATTCTTTTAAATGCTAGGTCCCCATAAGCTCAATACAGGTGTGTGTGTGTGTGTCTGTGTCTGTGTCTGTCTGTCTGTCTGTGTCTGTAGTAAAAGAAACCATGAGATTCTGGCAGGCCTTGGGGTGGGAGATGGTACTTGGCTATAAGACTCAGATTAGCTATGTTAGATTCACATACATGACATGATTCTCCTTTATAGCAAATGCCCACATGGGAGCCAGTGACTACTATTCTGGAAATGTTTAGAAACTCAGAACCACCCCATTAGTTACCGGAACCAGTACCCAGTTTTTCCATGTGTGCTGTTTATTCCCCAAAACTAGAATTCCTAGTATTTTTTTGGCTGTGAATCCTTCAAAATTTGGACTTTTGTTTGGCATTCTCAATAACAAAACTAATTTCCTGATGCCTAGAGATATAGCTTTCTCCTCTGTCAATTTTGTAGACAATGTTTTCTGACTTTTTGGAATTCATGTAATTTGTTCAACTGATATTAAAATTAAAAGATAGAAATTGGCTTTTTATTCCAGAATGATTTGAACCCAATGATTTTCTCTTTTCCTAATATATCAGTGGCTGAAAAGAAGAGACTTACTTTTAGTTCAAGATGTAGAGTGGAGAAATTAGGGCTTTTGTAAAGAAATGATTTATGGGATCAATAAATTGTACTTTATGAGAAAACCAAGAGGTGGAGAAGTTTCGGCAAGAGAGTGTGTAGTCCCCCGCCCCAAAGGTTTTGAGAGCCTGAAGTGGAAGGCTGAAGAAGGAAGATTGAATGGTAACAAGAGCGTAATGTCTGTACAATTATAGTGCGTCTGAAATAGGATGGCTTGAATCGTGGGCAAGCGCTGAGTTGCAAGATTACTGTGCATGGCTGGGCTCTTTGTCTCTTAGCTAACTCCCATTTTCCTTGTGTGGTGGTTGAGTCCACATAGAAGGCCCATGGTGTGCAAGCATCTAGATGGGATAAAATGATGCGGTTGCCTTGAGGGCATGGTCATCTGGGGAAGGCAGTGCTGGGTATAGGAGGCCCTCCAGCAACCCTGTGCAAAGAGACTCACTTGCACCCTCAGGCACACATGTTGGGTCAGGTAGTGCCGAAACCTAACCTGACTCCCCTTCCCATGAGCTCCAGTGCCACGTCTCACTGGTCACTCCAGGGAGGACAGCCCTGCCTGGAGAGGTGCCCTGCTTATCCTAGTACACGCTGAGTAGAAAACAAAAGCAAAACAGCAGGAAGGTTGGAATCAAAACTTCACCGGTGACCTCACTGGAAATGAGATAGCCTGTAGGTCACACACCTTTTACATGAACGTGAACCCAACTTACGTCCTGTCCTTTGTAGTTAAAGCCAGCAATAAAAGGAAGTTTTAAAGCTAATTAAGAAGATGATATTTGTGTGGAGTTTCCATAATCAAATCGAGGATACAATGTGGATGTTAGAAAAATGAAATTAAATTCAGATGTGGTAAATTCTTATGGGTTATCTGTGATGTCCCAAAGCTGTTCTGGCCATTCTGACCCATGTTATCTCATTTCATCTTTGCCAAGAGTCATCTCCTTGATTTCAGATCTGCTAATATCTCCTATTAGTTTTCTGAAAAACTTTCTCTCTTGGAATCCTGTTTTCTGTTTCTTATCTGCTCATTATTTCTTGGGGTAAAGGGAAGAGAAAAGAAATCCTGTAAACCTTCCTCCCAGCTCACTTAATATATTCACCCTACTGTTGAGTTGGAATGATTTGGTGAAAAGAATGAAGATAAAGGAAGGACTTGGAAAATAATAATCTATAGTGATATGGCGTATGTATCATGGTTGTGTGTTGCAAATGCCGTGAATACTGCCACATATTAAAATTGTATAGAAGTCGTTTATTTTTACCATCACAACCACTGCACACTGGACATCTGTGAGTGTGCCTTTCTGTCCTCACATCTGATGTTTGTTCTAGGGCAAATACCAAGTAGTGGTTTTGCTGGGATATAAAATCTGTAAAGTTTTAATTTCAGTAGATACTGTCAAAATGCCCCCCTTCTTATGTGGAGTTCGTAAGAGAAATCTACATGCCCACAGTCTCACCAACACTTTGTACTTCAAACTTTAATTTTTTTATTTTTGCCAACTGTTGAGTGTTCTTGCTGACTTGTTGTTGAAGAATGGTCAAGGCATGGTGGTTAAAGTGATTTAGCCTCATCTGCAATGTTTGAACTTTTACAAGTAGAATAAATTCATGCATTACTTAATGAAATGTAAACTTCTTTTTTAAAAAAATACACTTAAAAAAATGCACCCATGTAATTGATGTTTGGTGTTGACCCTTATGGTGTGGTGGCAACCATCCGAGCTGTCAGCACCAAGACAGAGAGCGAGGAGCCAAGAGCAGGCCAAGGTTAGGAACGAGAGTGTTTTTAGGCTGGTGGCCAGACCCTGGGGCATAGACTGAAACTGGAGTCAGGGTCCTGCTGAGATGAGGTACTGAGTCAATAGCAGAAAAGATGCCAGTTGGAGAAGCCAAGTGAGGGAATAAGAATCTGGGAGCAAATCACCAAATCATGGCCCCAGAGTTGATGAGAAAGCATGGCAAGAAGTTAGGAAAGGCGTCAGGGTGTTTGGATAAACTGGTGTGGATGAAGCTTTCCTGATGCAACGGGGAGAGAAAAGTAGAAACAACTTCTGTTGAAAGTCAAAAGTCTCCCTTCTGGGGATTGCTCTTGCTGGCTTTAAAAACACAAATCTCTGTATTATGCAAACAATATTACTAATGTCTTGATAAATTCTCATAGTGTCTCTTTTTATTCCCTTTATGGAACTGAAACTAATTTGTAATTATAAATTAATGCCTTTTCTTCTGAGTCTCATATGTCTAGTCTAGGGGTTGATAAACTTTTCTGTAAAGTGCCAGGTAATAAATATTTTAGTTCTTGTGGGCCAGACAGTCTCTACCTCAACTACCCAACTCTGGCATTATACTGGGAAGGCAGTCATGGACGATTGTCTACATAAGTGCATGTCATGGCTGTGTTAGAATAAAGCTTTATTCTAAAAAATAAACAAACAAGTAGGCTGGATTTGGATGGTGGGCTGTGATTTGCTGACCCAGGTCTAGTTAATTAAATGAGGATAATGATAGTAGTTATCTCTTCTTTTGATTTGAGGATTGAGTAAAATCATGCAGATAAACTGCTTAGTTCAGTGTCTGGCATATAGCCTTGTTTTTCTATTTTATTAACTTAAATGTTTAATAAGTACAAATTAATTTTGTTTTAATCACTGTAATTATTCTTTAAATTGAGCCTATTGAATATATCTGCTCATGAAAACGTTGGTTGGGTCTGGCTCCTCGTTGGGTCACTCACTCCTGTGCAGGTCATTCATTTTTATGAAAATCTAAGCACATAGAATTCTCTTCCCTGAGGTGCCCAGATGATTTTAATAAAGACTGAACATATTCCTTAATGCAAACCAATGGTTCTCCTTGATAAAAGAGGTATGGAAAAACCAAGAGTGCTAATTGTTCTTGGTGGAGGACATTACCTGGCATTTGATCTTTAGACAGGCCTCCCGCAGTAAATGGATTTCAAATTCAATTGGGAAGCTCAGTGATCTCACAGAAGCATAATAAAGCCATCACTTGCCCAGAACCCCCTGAGGTTAGAGTGTCCTCAAAGTGATTAAAAGCCATTTCACTGAGTGTTCTTCAAAGTGAATGAATATTCCAATGAGTAAGGTTGTTTGATCTGAACTATTTTTTAAGTGGTGGCTTGATTTGCTGTTTTGATAAGGCTGATGAAGTGTGTTTGAACATTAGCAGAGATTTAGCCTGCATTCCAACTTGTTTGTACAATCTTCCTCAAATTGCAGGAATTATTCTCTCATTAATACTGTTGTTGCTATCTGCACTAAGGCATGTAGTGGTGCATTATGGTTGAGACAAAACTGAAAACAAATGAACAGATTAGTTAATTGTCACAAATAAATTTGCTCCAAAGTCATTTTATATCACATCAAGATGCAGAGGAAGCCGTCGAAGATGACTGGGTACCATGCTTTTGCTTAATTATATTTGAGTTTGATAATTTGTTGTGACAAGTTTATATTTTCAATATTTGGTATCTTCCGAGAATAAGGCAGCATGTGATGCTGCTGGCCATAAAGAAGAGGGGTTCAGAATCACACACAAGAATAGAATCCTCCTGATGAAAAGGTAGTTGAAATCTTTTTCATTCAAGAGTGAAAAATTGGGAAATTTTTCCAGTTGTAGTTCTTCTCTTTGGAACAAAAAAGTGAATTAGAATGGTGGTCCGGAGTTTAAGTTTTCAAGTTCCCATTTTTGTAATTACAACTAACAGTTAGCTATCATGCTGTGATGTGGTAGCGGCTGTGGGCTTTAGGAATAGTGACATGTGGGATAGGACCATAGAACCATCATTAAGTAACCAAGTGACCTTGAGCCTCACCTGTCAACAAAAAGGGTGACCAACTTGTCTCAGCTTGCCTAGGTCTTTCCTGGTTGTAGCACTGACAGTGCCACGTCCTGGGAACAGTCACAGGCAAAGTGGGGTGGCTGGTCAACCTATGTCTAAAAGTGTTAGATAGCGAGGGATTTCAGGTCTCCTAGGAATGAAAGTGGGTGCTGTTGCTTTGGTGCAATTGCCCCACCTGGAAAGAAAAGGGTGGGCCCCAGGCCCCCATCTTGGTCCTGCCTCACTTAATCCTATCTTGAGCAACTGCCATACCTGGAGAGGGGAGGGAACACTCTACAAACTGCCAATCAGAACTTGGCATGCCAGCTGCAAAAGAATGCAGAGGACCCAGCAGCATAGGTACCATTAAGTCTGGAAAGTGACCTAGAACCAACATGCACAGTAAGACTCAGGTCATGCAGCTCCCAATTGTCCCAAGTGATTCCATGGTGATGTTTGAACCATGGGGAGGTCCCTATCCAGATACCATAAAACAAGACACAGACCATAACCAAGCTCTCTTTTTCTACTGTGGCAAGTGGTCCAATCATCATCTGTGGTATATGCATCTTACTTTGTAAACCTATGTCTTGCTCTTGCTCTGTAATCCTATCTTGCTCCCCCTCAATAAATTTCACCCCACTCTTGCCTTACTTAGGTGTGTCTGGTCATTCTTTGGCCAGGAACGCACCAAGAACCGAGAACACAGAATGAGGCTAAACTTGACAAAAAGATCAAGACACTGTCTTACACGATTGTTAAAAGGAAGGAGGATAGCCATGGCTCAGCAAAGGTCTGGCTTGAGACCTTTCTGTGCCTAGATGAGTTATTTAACCTTTCTGAGCTTTTGTTGCCTTATCTATAAAATAGGGCATATACTACTTTGCAGTGTAATTGTATGGCTTACAAATAGGGTAAAAAATAAGCTAACAGGGTACATAGCATCAATCTAGCAAAAATAACTGAGAGCTGTTTCACCACCAATAAGAGAACACATTGGTGAGGCCTGCGGAAGATTAGACTGAACCGGGAAAGATATGTACATTATTTTTTGTGTATTTTTTTCAATGAGTTTATACTTTCAACAAACATTTATGTGTCAAATGCTATGTGTGTTTTTTTTTTTTCATGTAGCTTATAGTCTCCTGGGGAGGACAGATACTGTTTAAGAAAAATCACACAAATAGATGGAAAATTGTAACATGATAAGGTTTCAGAGGAGAATGGGTTGATGCTATGTGAGCATTTAGTGAGAAGATTTGACCTGGTCAGGAGAAGGATGGAGATGGTTTCCCTACGCAGGTGTGGAGGTCACTGAGTCAGAAGAGTAAAGAAGACCCTTCTCAGCAGACAAAAAAGTATCTGAGCTGGTCAGGAGCTAATGAGAGGGAAGTGATTAAAGATGCTAGAGATATCTGGGGAGAGAGAAAATGAGATCCAAAGTTAGTGGGAAAAAGGCAGACCACAAGGAGGAGGGGTTTGTGTTAACCACAAGAGAGCAGTGGGAGCCAGGAGTGAACAAACAAACAAACAAACAAAATAACTGATCTCGAATCTAATCAAGACCCTAGATCAAACTGCTAGGCTTTAGGAAATAAGAGGGAGGGAAGAACAGGATAAACCTCACCACGTGGGAGCAACCAGCCAAATCCAGAATGTGGGACACTGTGTTGGACAAATGACGTGGTCTGGTTTTCTACTAAAGCAATGAAGCACCCCTCCCCCCAAATTGGAAAGTAGTGAGAAATTGGTATAGAATAAAAGGGGCTTAAACATCATAGCAACTAAATGCAACGTGTAGACTTTTGCTATTCAAACAAACCCATTGTGGAAAGGCATCTTTGAGTCAGTCCAGAAGAAATACAGATATGCACACATAATGTTATTAAGACTTTATTAATACTGATAGGTGTAAAAATGACCTAGTGGTTGTACTTTTATAAAATCCTTATTAGAGATTCATATTGAAATATTGTGACAGAAATAACATGACATTGGGGATTTGCTATAAAATTCTCTGGCCAAAAATGTGCAGAGGATGGAGGTCACGGATAAAATAGATTTTGCAAATGGTTGTAAATTTTGAAGCTGGATGATAGATTTATGGAGGTTTGTTATATTATTCCTCTACTTTGTGAAATTTTGAATATTATTGTAGCAAGAAGTTAGGGTTAGAGGTGGTGACAGAGAGACAGTAACATGATCAGATCTACATTAAATAAAAATTTTTCTAGTCCTGCTTTTAAAGCATACGTTTGTTGAAATGCATAGATTTAACCAAAGGACAAAAGGACTCATTCTAGTATAAGGAATAGCTAAGCCGAGATGGAAACTCTTTTATTAAGATGCAAGGAAAAAGGAGCAAGGAATGGGGACAAAGTCTGGTTAGTTGATAGTTCATCCAGAAAACTCTGGCATCCAGGCATCTCTTCCTATTTCTTCTGGAAGCACCAGCTCAAGTTTTTTTGGAATCTCAACTCCTGTAAATTAGTGGATGACTATACCCTAGCTCCAGCCAATCAGAGGATGGGACTACCCTAGTTACCAACTCCTGGACTATCAGAGCGCAGGATTAGTTCAGGGAAGGCAACTTACTCTCTTTGAATCAATGAGACTTAAACCGGAGACTTTCACTGAAGCACTTGGGGAAAAAGTACTCATCTTCCACTGGGCTTCCTCGGCTTTGAGGACATGAGTCTGGTGTGTCTAGCAGCTGTTTTTCTACCTGTCTGGCAGGTGAGGAGTGCATATCTGAGAAAAAAGTGATCATAGAAAAAAGCAGGATTGGGGGTTGGAAAGAGTAAGGAGTTAAACTCTGATGACATTATTTTAGACTCTGGATCCAGCCAGACCTGAAGTTAGTTACTCCTCAACTTGTTTTTTGATTGATGAACCAATAAATTTCTTTCTTTTAGACCATTCAGATGTGCTTTTTTCACTTGCGACTGGATGAGTTATGAGTGATCAAGTTTTGGAAAGTTTTGTAGCTTTGCCACATTTGTAGTTATGTGTATGCCTCCCCGAAAGTAATTCATAACTTGTTTTAAAACGTTAATTTCTACCAATAGCTTAATTTCTATTAGATGATCAACCAATGTTCCCCTTCTCCCCACTATAAATCTTCCGCAATTTCAAACTTATATGCTCACAAACTACTTTTTAATGGCAAGCTGGGTATTCTATTGAAATAATTGTAAATGGTAATTAGTAATGTGAAAGATAATTTTAGTTAATTTTAAATTTAAAATCCATCATGCAAAACGAGTCAGATCAGAGTGGAGCTACCAACAAAAGAAAGGAATCAGAGTGTGAGAGAAGCCGCACACAACCCTGGAAATAAAAATGTGCAGATTTCTCATGGAATAATCATTGTCTAGATTTTTACTTGTAATTATAATTTCATTATGAATCTACTTTTGCAACATTTTAAAAGTACATAGTTAGCATTTAAGTACTTTCCATATAATTATCTGTTATTGAACCTGCTCATTATGTAATGGTGGCTGCATAAATTACTATGCTTTATGTAGAAATATTTTTCACTTCAGGTTGACTCAAAATAAAATAAGACAAATCATTTGACTGGTACTTAATCCCCCCTCCCCCATATTGCATAGCAGCTTTGAACCTGACCATCTTAAAGAAGGAAGTATAGATGAACTCAGGTTTGTTTTGGTATTTTTCTTCCTAAGAGTTTACTTCTTTTTCCATTGTTCCTCTTGAGACATTCCTAGAAAATACATGAAAATACTGCTGCAGACACCTCCCTAGACCCTTCAGCATCATGGGCAAAAGAGTCAGTGAATATTCCACCGAGAGTCTACTGTGTTCTCAGAATGCCTGTTCCTGCCCCCGATGGAATACGGTGAAGGAAGAGTAAGCACTAACACTCGAGCCCTGTCCTTACGTATCTTTTCTAATTCAAACCTGCTGTCATCTGTGAAGGAATACAATAACAAGGCATATACTAATGTTGCTCCATTTTACAGACAATGAAACTGAGGCACACAGAGGTTGATACCTTGCACAAGGTTGCGTGGCTGGAGGAAGCTGAACCAGGAGTGAGACCCAGGCAGTGTGACTCCAGAGATCACACACCTGACAGCCGTAACGCCTCAGCCCACAGGGTTGATGGAAGATGCTGGGGCCACTGTAGGGGCCCTGGCAGGGAACAGAAAGCACTGGGTGTCACAAAGAGAGGAGAATAAGTGCTCCTATTTGGCGTGTGAATGGCTTTTTAGTACCTATGTTCCAGAAAGGAATTGTGAGCCAAACTGGGGCAAGAGACTATTAGAGGACACCTGGCATTTGGCTTCAATGGACTCTCAGCTCTCCTCAGGACACCAGGCAGTAGGGGGGACGTGTTCTGCACACTGCAAGTGCTGGAGGAGAAATGGGGTCAGTGCTGTTGCTTCCGCCTGTGTTAGTATGCACCATTTTTCTGAATCCCCAGGACTCGAGAGTTTGCTCCGGTAAAGAACATCAAGTTAAGTTCAAACCACTTTTATCGTTAAACCTTATTTATTCATGTCCATAGATCAATTAAAATTAAACACTGCCATAATGTCTGAACATTATCCTATAAATAACGATTGCCTTTGGAGTTCTAAAAGAAAAGGAAAACGCCTTTCAATTATGTTTAGGCCCGTGTAATCTCTGCAGCTTCTTGGTGCTGGGTTGAAAGGCTATGACAAATGAAGAGAAAGTGAACACTAACATTCCTCAAGTGCTTAGTCTATGCTGGGCCTTGTGAGGGGTGCTCACCAAATGTGGTCTCATTTTAGAGCAGGCACCCAAGTATTAATTTTATTTCCATTTTGCAGGTGAGCGCAGTGAGGCTTAACTAACTTGCCCAACGCAGGGCTGGAGCTGGGATTCACCTAGGAGGAGCCAGGTGAGGCCGTCTGATTCCAGACTGAGCCTCTCCCAATCAATACTGGAGAAGTAGAGGAATATGCCTCTTTGGATGTGAGGGCTGCGTTAGGGCACCTGGGGTCTCCTCCTCTGCGGGACCTGTGGGCCTGTTGCCTTCTTGTCCAGAGAGGACCCATGTGAGGCTGAGAGCAAGCAAGGGCACCCGAGGCTGTTTGCCTCTGCATGGCCAGAAGGGATAGCGACCAAGAGAAGGACGCGCACCAGACGATCAACGACCACATCGTAAGCCCAAATAGATCAAGCAGGAGACAAGCTGCAGGAGCTGGAAGACCTGGTGGTGGGTAGGAGGGGCCCGTATTCTAAAGGTGGAATGGAACAAAAGCAAAGCTAGGAGCCAGGCGGAAGGAAGCCCAAGTCCAGACTGACAGTGGCGGCAGTGAGGTGAGCCGTGACCTGTAGCCTGCGGGCTCCATCCTTTCCTTCCTCCACCGGGCTCCCCTTGCTGTGCGTGCTTTTTAGGGTTCAGCTCAAAGTGCTTTCCTCTCCAAAGCCTTTTCTGCCTTTTTTTTTTTTTTTTAAATAGAAAATCCTTCTACTGTTTTTCCCCAAGGATTTCAGCTCAGGCATTTATTGTAGCCCTCAGCACATTCTATCATAATTGTGTGTTTGCGTCTTCCCAGGGGAAACATGAGCATAAGAAAGATAAGCTCTGTTCCTCCTCCATTTGTGTCTGTATACACCCGGCCCTGGTGAGGTGCCCGCATGCGGTAAATATTCAACAGAGGGTTGAACAAATGAATTTTCATCTTGCCTGGTTTGCTCATATCCTGTTCTCTTGCACAGGAACAAAATATCACCGAGAGCAGGGGCTTTGGTTCATCGCCGTATCCCAGGGCCTAAAAAGAGCCCCCAAAATGGCATACATGAGGTGCTTCATAAGTGTTCAATAAGAGAATCAATTATTCCTTTATTTCAGCCAGAGGTCAGGATGGAAAGTTTCAATTTGTTTACACTGTGAAGGGGATCCACCCACTCAGTCACGTTCAGGGGACAAACTCCCGGTAAGAAGCAAAGGGGAATGGGGAAAACCCAAATATCCGTCAACAGATGAGCGGACGAACAAACGTGGCGCATCTGTGCTCTGAGCTGTTGCTCGGCCTTGAAGAGGAATCCAATACTGACGCGGTTACACGCCACCGCGCAGATGAACCTCAGGAGCACTGTGCTAAGTGAAAGAAGCCGGGCACAGAAGACCATATACTGAATGATTCCATTTATATGAGATATCCATTGAAATGATTCCACTTACACAAAATCTATAGAGACAGAGAGGAGATTAGTGATTGCTGCAGCTAGAGAGGGATACGAGGAGTCACTGCTGATAGGTACCAGGTTTGCTTTTTCGGGTGATGAAAATGTTCTGGTATTAGATAGCGGTGAGGGGTGGACAACCTTGTGGATGTACTAAAAGCCACTGGATAGTACAGTTTAAAAGAGTGTATTTTATGATATGTGAATTACACCTCAATAAAGCCATTATTTAAAAAAAATAAAAGAAGGACCAAAGGGAAGAACGTGATCTGAGCATGTGAGATTCCTCTTTTTCCCGAAAGCCATACTCTGGGACTCTTCTTTGCGGGTCCTGGGAGACCTGGACGGCTGCTGGGGAGGTGACCGCCCTTTGGCAGAGCTGCTCTGTGGCTGAAGAAACAACTAATTGTCAAGGGAAGGAGTAAATGAGGAGGAGGGTAGATTAGAGGAAGAAAAATCTCGATTACTTCTTGGATTACTTCTGCAACTTTTTATAGAGCATGGTTACAAAGACAATATTTGTTTATTTTTGAAAACATGTGAGTTGAACAACTAGTTGTGTTCATTCCACTTCTTAACTTCCTATATGTTCTGTCTAGTTTTTTCTAACTCAGAAGTCTTCAGCCAGGGGTGATTTTTCCCCAGAGGGGATATTTGGCAACATCTGGAGGCGTAGCTGGTTGTCACATCTCAGGGCAGGTGTTACCGGCATCTGGGAGGTGGAAGCCAGGAAAGCTGCTAAACACCCAACCATGTACGGGAGAACCCCCACAGTAACAAAATATTCTGGTTCAAAACTTTAGTAGTGCTGTGGTTGAGAAAGTCTGCCCTGCATTATCAGCTTCCTGGTCCAAACGATCATCATCTCTCAACCAAACCGTATCGGTTGTGTCCCAACAGATCTCTGCTTTGACTGTATATCGTTATTAGAACAATCTTCTAAAAACACAAGTCTGATCTTTTGTCATTGCCCACTGTGTTCGTTTCCTATGGTTGCTGTAACAAAATGCCACAATAACACACGTTTATTATTTTACAATTCTTGATGTCAGAAATCCTAAAGTCACGGTGTCGGCAGGGCTGCATTCTGTCTGGAGGTTGTAGGGGAGAGTCTATTTCCTTGCCTTTTCTAGTTTCTGGAAGCAGCCTGAGCCCCTTGTCACACAGCCTCTTCCCCCATCTTCTAAGCCAGCAGTGTAGCAACTTCAAATCTCTCCCTCCTCCTCTCTCTCTCTCTCTCCTTCTGCCTCCCTCATCCCTGACCTCTTCTTTCATCATCACCTCTCTCTCTTTATACTTGGACCCAAAGAAGCCCACACAAGTGCTTCAGAGAGGATGCCTTTGACTCTCCTGCCTGCCTGTTTCCCATATATGGACTTTGTGATTATATTGGCCCATCCAAATAATTCAGGATAATCTTCCCATTTTAAGATCCTTAATTTTACCACATCTTCAAAGCCCCCTTTGCCAGGTAAGGTAACATATTCAGAGGCTCTAGGGATCCTGTGGACATTCTAGATTCTGTGGACGCCTTTGCAGGGAGGGGCATTATTCTTTCTACCACGCTCAGCCTAAATCCCTTAGAAATCTTCCTCGCACTTCAAGGTAAAAGATCCGATTTCTTACCAGATACGCAGAATCTGATTCTTCTCTACCTCTTTGGCTTCACCGTAAACTATACTTCCTTTTGGATTTTGCACTTCAACCATGTCACCTTTCTTCCCCTTGCTCTAATGTGCCATGTTCCCTCTGCTTCATGACTTTCAAGTGTGCTATTCTTGGAACCCTCCCTCCTTCCCCTCAGGCCTTCCTACAGTTCTCAGCCCAATACCTTTTTCTCCGGGAAGCCTGCCTTGCACCCTCCACCTCTGCCCCCAAGCCTAGATCAAGTCTTCCTGCTACACATCTGTAGCACCCTCTTCTTTTCTCTGACAACACTCACTGCAGTTCCCAAAGATAACGTCTGGTCCCAACACTATTTTGTGGCTTCCATAAAGATAGGGATTAAGTCTCTTCTGGGCCCTGATCTCAGCGGGTGCTCAATAAACATTTATGGAAAACACACAAATACATAGCTAGGCTAATTAAATGAAGTGTGGGGGGTAGAGTAATTTAAATAATTACTTAAAACATTTTAAAGAATTCGGCTGATCTACAATTCACATCTGTAATTATTTACTTGTTTTTCTTCATTTGACTTGTGTTGTCATGAGGGGAAGAGAGTGTTAATATTACCCATCATTAGATCCTTCTTTTCTGGCACATGGAGCATTTGCCTAATAAATATTTTTTAAAATGAAAGAATAAATAAAGTATACCTTTATATCATATTACGAAGTTTCCTTGTCTGTTCTCATCATCATCTGGGGTGGGCTCCCTGTGACGGTCAACCACGTATGATCCAACCTTGTGCGGTGGGGAAGCTCGTCTGTACCTAGAAGCAGTTTAGCACATCTCCACTAAACACTTACACTACCTGGGTGAGCCTTCTTTCTTTCCATTGCACCTGGCTCTTATCAACCTCATCCCCTCCCTCAACACAGGGTTGGGTTTGGAATCCCAGAGGAAGAAGCCCTGCAGCCATGTGTAAGAAAATTCTTTCCTTTCTAGAATCTCTTACTGAGTGAGATATACACCAGGGCCAGTCTGAATCAGCTGGAAATAAACCCATCAAACTGGGGCAGTGGTGAAAATCTACCCACATTATAGATGGTTTGAAAGACAACATACAGTGCTATGAAATGCAAATTGCTTATGGTCAGGAAACTGACCGCCCGATCTTCAGATGCAGATGAAGTAGCATAAGCCAAGTTCAAGTGGCTCTGCCTCCCCCACCCCCACCGTTTTAATGGCAATAGTTATCAGGGAAATCTAGAAACATTAAGCCTGACATATTAGACTTTTATGTATATATTTCCAGTGGCGTGGCTTTAAATATGTAAGTCCTGACATTGGCTGCATTTTTCAACTTTATGATCAAGCAGCATTTTGCAGCAGATTGATGTGTAGAAGGATCAGGATCTGTTGGTGGTATAAGAACAAGGCTGAGATTTTATCTCTCTCCTCTCCAATTATTCTAAGATGGAAAAAAGTTTCAGGCAAAGATAAATGGAAATTAACCAGTAACTTCAAATATATTATTCCCCAGATATCCTGTCTGGGTAAATCAGAGACACTCACACTATAGATAATGAGATAATTAAAAACTAGTAAATATAAATGTGAGATGCCTTCTACCATGAAGCCCGGGAAATGTATCTGATTATGAAACACTGACTCTGTGTTTTGAAATGTCATATCAATTATAAGAGACACTTTTACAGATCTCCCTAAGAAATATTTAAATAAAACTGTATTTCTATACACTATGTAAAATACCGAAGTATAGATTTAATCAAAACTGTAAATAAGACTAAAGGTATGCTATAAGTGTGAAATATGCAAGCATAAAAAATCTTAGCAAAATTTTAAAACAATTTCGCTCTGAATTATACTGGTTTTGCTGTTACTTGCAAATCCCTCAGCCCCCCAAACCCTTTGGCCCCCACTTCCCCTTAATACTCTTTCATTGGGGAGAAGACACTTTGGGGAAAAAAATCTCATAGTGGTTTTATGTTTCTGTGTCTGTTGGGAAAGGGATGTAAATTTAGAAGGTGTATTTCTTTCTACATTCTGAATTACGTGTTTAGTTTCTCTCTGCCTCTAGGAGGCCATGTGGGTGCATTATGAACCCAGGCTTTGGTGTTGGGCTGAGACTTGGGTTGTGTCCTGCCTCTGACCCCAGCTGTGTGCCCTGGGCGGGTGACTTCATCTGTCTGGGTCTGAGATTCCTCATTTGTAAAATGGGAATAGTGGTTCCCACTTCTTGGGGGGTGTTAAGGATTAAAGGAGAGGATGTAGGACAGTCTGTGGTGCGTATGATGTGCTCAGTAACTGCTCTTACAATACTGCAAAATCCATCTTCCCTCTTCTTATTTCTTGGTGTAGTTGAGGCACTGACTCTCTGATCTCGAGATTTTGGTGGGATGGAGACAGATCGTGTGGCAGGAACATCAAATGACTAGTGTCACCATTGTGTGCCAGGGATTTAACTAGGACAGCCATTGTGGAGGGCTTCATTGCTGTAGTCTCTTTAAATCAGAACGTCTTACAGGTCTCATTCCTGAGGGTCTCCCTTTGTAAGGAGTCCTTGTCTGACTTACCAAATCAGGCTACTCTTTTATGCCAGGGTCAAATGAAACATGAGAGGCAGAAAGGAGACCTGAACATTTTGGTTTACAAAAAGCACAATGGTAGAACGACCAACTTGTCCTGGTTTTCCCAGGATTGTCCTGGTTTTAGCACTGGACAACCTGTGACCCTGGAAATCCTTGAGTCCTGGGTAAACCAGCCTGGTTGGGTACCCTGCACCGTGACCAGTAGTTATAGTTCTGGGATCAGGCAGTCAGAGATGGGAAGATTCACGGTTACACGGGGCTGAGGGTATGCGTAGGCAGTGACGGTATAGTATGTAAGTTATATTTCAAGAAAGTTGTTTAAAAATAGATTATGAAATGATATTTTCATAATAAAGCATTTGACTTTTTTGACTGAAAAGTAATAATACTTTGTCCACAAAATGAATGTATGCATTAAAAATTTGAAGCGAATTGCCCATTGTGTTAGAAAAGATTTAGAAAGACTGACAAAATGCAGAGCTGAACTACGATATGGGGAAACCGCCAGTCTCATGCTTGACTGCTCAAAGGTGGGAATTAATAAAATGTTTAAATAGAACAATTTGGCAGCACATAGAAAAATGTAAAATGTATTTACTCTGTGACTCAGCAACTTCATTGTTAGAAATTTATCCCACACAGGTAATTGTCAGGTGTGCAAAGACATGTGTGCAAGCATGCTCATCCCAGATGGTTTACAATAGAAACAATGGCTTAAAGTTAGAAACAACGTAAGTCTCCACTAATGCCAGACTGTTTAAATGAGTTATGGCAAATCCAGGTACTGAAACGCTCCATCCTATGACACCATTGAAATGGGAATGTAAATCCACACCCCATCTAGGGTGACCAACAACCTGTTCTCCTGGGATAGTCACTGTTTTTGTCCTGAAAGACCTGAGTTAGGAGAAAACTTTTCAGTCCCAGATGAATGGAGATTATGGATCATTAACCTGTCTATAGAAAAATAGCTAACAGATGCCACTAAAAAGACAACAAGGTTTGTCTTGGGATGGTGGGATTTCGAGTCAGCTTAACTTTCTTTGTCATAGTTTTTGTTTGTTAGGATTTTTTGGTATTATTTGAGTTTTTTATGAAATACATTTACATTTGAGAAAAAAATAAAAATTATGTACATTATAAAAGAACCTCTATATAGGCATACTCATTTTATTACATTTTCCTTTATTGTGCTTTGCAGACATTACAATTTTTACAAATTGGAGGTTTGTGGCAACCCTGCATTGACCGAGTCTATCAGCACCATTTTTCCAAAAGCCTATGCTCACTCCATGTCTCTGTGTCACATTTTGGTAATTCTCATGACATTTCAAAGTTTTCATCATTATTATATCTGTTATGGTGACCTTTGATCAGTGATCTTTGATGTTACTATTTTAATTGTTTTGGGGTGCCACGAACTACACCCATGTGAGATAGCAAACTTAATCGGTAAATGTTGTGTGTGTTTCAGTCCATTCCACTGACTGGCCATTCCCCTGTCTCTCTCCCACTCTTTGGGTCTTTCTGTTCCCTGAAATGCAATGATGTTGAAATTAGGTCAACTATTAATAATAACCCTACAAAATGGCCTCTCAGTGTTCAAATGAAGACTTGCACATCTCTAACTTTAAATCAAAAGGTAGAGATTATTAAGCTTAATGAGGAAGGCATGTCGAAAACTGAGAAAGGCCAAAATCCAGACTTCTTGCACCAAACAGCCAGGTTGTGACACAAAGGAAAAGTTCTGGAAGGAAATTAAAAGTGCTACTCCAGTAGGCACATGAATGTCAAGAAATCAAAACAGCCTTATTGCTGATATGGAGAAAACTTTAGTGATCTGGATAAAAGATCAAACCAATCACAACATTCTCTTAAGCCAAAGCCTAATTCAGAGAGAGGCCCTAA
>CAUYSK010008460.1:2500-16481 GCA_963575035.1 Avahi laniger
CGTTCTATGTATTTAGCCTGTTTCTAATATTAGGTGTTCATGGATGAATTTCCAGCCACAGCTTCTTGACCTGTTAGCCATATAGAAAGACCATCTCCTTTGACTTTAGTATTTGCCTCCCACGTCTCCAAGCTGCTGTGGTACTGCTTTCTCTTGCTTCTACTCCCGTGGATATTAGTGCTCCTTTGTGTTTTATAGGTTTTACTCTTTTTCTTTTTTGTTGATTCTCTCAAAGCCTCAGTCTTGGTTCTCTTGTTCTGAGTGCCCTGGAGTATCTTATTAGCTATCATGATTTCAACAATACACATTTGTAGAAGACACCAATTTCCATTTGCTGCTTTACCACTTGTACAATTTGTAACTCTTATTTTCATCTGATTGCATGTTACAAGAGTTCCTCAATATCCAAAATTATCCCAGTCCCCAAAGACACAAGGAAAGCAAAATTGTCTTATTAGGAAAATATTCACTAATAAACTTCCCACTTATTATAGTCTTTACCTGAACACCCTTTCCCCCTAAGTATTAGCATCTATCTCTATGAATTACTTTAGTAAGTCTTAGATTATATAATAGAATGTCATAAATACCAGATAATGCATGAAAAAATAATGAAAAATGATCATAAAAAATTTTTTTGAAGAGATTTAGGTTTTCGTCATGAAAATGAAATTGAAAAACTCTTGAATTACAAAATTATGGACAATGAAAATTTGTCAGGTAGAGCTGTTAACAAGTGAAGTAGAGGAAATTTGACAAGATGCTTTAAAAGCAAATAACTTGAATATGAAGGATTAAAGAGAAATGGCCTTATAAATCTTTATATAAAAATTGTCACCTTTAAGGTCATGTTGAAAAAGTTAAACATAATATGAAAGAGATTATATTTTGCTGTTATAGCATTTTGTCAAAAAATATACCAAAAGATCAATACTTGATTTATTTTTTATTCTTTTTAAGAATTAGGATATTATAATTTTAATCTACATTTTGTCAACAAATTATAATTTTTTTAATTTTTAACTTTATATTTTAAAATAGCATCTCAATCAAATCCTTTTTTCCTCCATTAAGTTTAAAAAGAGTTTATTTTAAGTATCTTTTCCCACGTTTTTCATTTGCCATCAGAAAATAAAGGCTTTCAACATGTTTGTGCACACACACACACACACACACACATCTCTATCTCAGAAACTAAATATGGTAAAACTCACATTTTATCTTACTCTAACAGAGGTGTCTTCTGAAGGTGTTCATTGCTTTCTCATGTAAAGGGGATGATTTTGAGTTGATTAAGGAGACACGAACAAACATAATTAACAAATATTTATGAGCCATAAACTTTCAAAGATGGAAATAAATATAGGCTATTGTCTATGATTTTCAAATGTTACAATTCATTTGGAGAGATATTATTTAAATAGTGAAGTAAGCGATTTAAATGACAGACAACACAAAATTAGAATATGTCATAAGGCAATCTCTGATTCATTGCTGGGTAAATTCTGAGAATAAGTTTGCCATAGGAGCAGTGGACGGATAGATGACTGACTCACAGCTGCTTGGGAAAAGCCTGAGCAAGGAGGTGGGGAAACTTGCAGAGAATCCTCTAAGTGAATAAATTTACTCTCTGTTACTTCGAAAGGTGAAATTGTTGCCTATGAGATTCACTTCATAAGTTTCACAAATTTAAGGGGGTATAAAAGAAGAAAGAATTACTCAAATGACATTTCTTAAGGAAATATATCAAGTGATCTTTTCCTTTTTATTCTCTTCACTAGAATTTTTATGGAATCTGAGTTACTGGCTTACCATTTTAAAGCCCACCTTATTATCATAAAATTGTTCTTTATCCCTATTCTACAATTTTTTAGAAATCATAAACAGTGGTAAAATCATGATTGCTTTTCATTCTCAGTTCTGGATCCACACTCATGAAATGGATTACTCCTGCTCTTAGTCCTTGAATTGCCACTGTACAGGATGCAAAAGTGGACAAATCATTTGAAGAAATCATGAAATTTCTGTGGAATCATGACATATCATATATTCATGTGGTAGATTTAGGTCTCTAAACCTATTTTTATTTTGAAACCACTTTAGATCAATAATTTTACTTAAAAGGATTTTTTATTTTCTTGGTATGACAATTTTTACTGTGCCAAATTCTCCAGATAATTTTCCCATGTGGTGAAATAAACCTGTGATCATAAAACTAACTTATAAATAATCTTTTTTTTTAATCTCAGGAAATAAAGTAATTCTGGCTCTTAAAGAAAGCCAAAATAGTAATTATCAGTATAAAAAGATACATTAAAACCATTCCTGCTTGCAAATCACTACTGTGATATTCATGATATAATCATTAATTTGGGAACACTGAAGTCCTTTGAAATCTCAACATTTATTTTCTATTCTAAAATTGCAGTCTGGTGTCTCTGAAGATATATAGGGTCAATGAACCTTTCAGAGGTAAAAAAGTAAAACCTGTCAAAGAGCTTTCAGCTCTTGTTTTAATTACTTCAAGTTTTGTCCCTGAAGTGACCTTTGAAATCTGCAGGGTTTTTTTTACTATTAATTGTGAGGAGCTATTGCTACATTTTTATACGCCTTGTTTAGAACATACATGTGTCCATCTGGCTCCTTGTGATTTCCAGCCTCGGTGGAAGTGTGTTTTCATGATGCATGCTGGGTGGGGTGGCCGGGCAACTGTCTCATCACACAAGCACCGCCAGTGGGTCCTGGTACTTCCAAGCCTGGGACAGGCTAACTTCACAGACTACAAGAACACTTGAAATTTATTGCTCAAGACTAATGTCTGCACCATGCAATCCATCTTTGTTCAACTGTTTTTGCTCTTCCAGAGGAGGAAATTTGATTGAATGGGAATTACTGCTTTGTCTAGAACTAGCACCTTTTGCCCTCATGACCAGTTCATGCATAGTTAGGTTACCTTGGTTCCCATATTAATCCCTGCTCCCATCAGCTTTGGTCGAGGTCTAGAAGATTTGGCACAAGCCATGGCAATTTAAACAGAAAAAGGCCCATGTGGCACTTTGTTTTTTTAAGGAGCCTGTGATCCCTAGGAGACGTCATGTCAGCATGTTCGACATGATTGCTTGAGAAAATGATTATTAATTGAAATCTTCTTAATTCTAAATTCTTTGGGCACAGGGACATTCCTGTTAATCTTTCTTTACTTTCATAATCCTTAGTGTCCCCCCAAAATAATTTTTAAAATATTGCTATTGAATATATGGCTCTTTCTTTACTCTCAGCATAATAGACAAACCATCTTCTAGCATATGGAAGCATTTTCACTTTGCAAATTATTCTGAAGTGGGTATGATTTGCAAAATACTGTCAAATTAAATATGTATTTCCATATGCTTCTATGAAGACCAAATATATCCATGAAAACTAGCTACAGACAACCTAAAAATCCTTCATGAATTTTTAATCAACAATGATGAACAAAATTCAAATAGTTTTTTCTAAAGTCTTAAATCCAGACATCTTTCTGTTCTTGTGCTTGGAACATCAGTATTATCTCAAAGGATTATAAACCAATCTTTCAAAATAATAAGATAGTTCGAGAAAGTATACTCAGAAAATGTTCAAAGGCTTTTTAGTTAATATTGCTTTCACACCAAAAAAAAAAAAATATTGACTTAGCTTTTATAAGAACAACATATTATCCCAAAACTTCAGAAAACAATTTTTTAATAACTAAAATTCATCATTTCAGGAAGTGATTTTTATGACTATACTTATCATACTGTTGGCTCACTGGACATATTTGAAGAAGCCTCCTGTAGAGTAAAATTTGAAGAAGTAATTGAATATATAACAACCAAGTGAAGCACCAATAGTTACAGATGGGTGGACAAAAGAGAAGGAGGAAAGGAAATGAATTTCGTGATACCTCTTCAAACCACTTCTAGAACGGCATTAAATCAGCTGAATTAGAACAGAGCTCAGCAATTGTGAATACATGAATATTTTGTAGAAAATAGGATTTGATAGAGATCTTCTTTACTTAAGAGTGTGTTAGTAATATTCTACATGCTTCATGGCATGCCATGTCAAGCCTTATAACAGGCATGCTTGGGGACTGATTGCTGGTGTCCAGGGATGAAGGTACAATTTATGAGCTAAAGCAACCTATTTTCTCAGTTTTCAATATTTTTTCTTTGTCATTAGAGTCTTTGAATATGTTTTTGTCCCTTAGCCACACTTTTATTTTTCCTACCAATATGCTGATTACCAACTGTCCGGACTTCAGACATTACTTTCTCTTTATCTCATTTTTGCTCTTTTTGTTTGTTTTATTTTGTTTTGAGTTCTTGTTTTAATTTATGTTTTCTGCTTTCTCTGTTCCCTATTCCTATGAACTAGCACTACCTTCTCTGTGTATGTCTGAACTACGGTTATTGCTGAAGTCCAATATCTGCTTGAACTGTAACAAGTATGTTTCTGTTTCCCAAGCCTTTCTTCTTATTCTATATGATAGTTTATCAGCACTAATGGCCTGCTATGAGGACACAGCCTAAGGACACTTGACTGGGTACTTGTACTCATGCAACAGTGCTAAATCCTATGAAACTGAGTTTTAGCATGCACAAAACCAAGCTTGCTTACATTTGGCCATGCAAATTGGATTGATTGGTTGGAAAAGACTGTCAGTAAAGGCTGGAAGAAACTCTTTGGCTGATAATAGATGAATACAGCTTGGAGTAATCAAAAGGGAAGAGCAGAGAAGTCTATGATTATTTATGAAAAGAAATTGATATGTTCACTGAACATTGTGGAAGGATTTTGACTTACACTTCTTAAAGGCATAGGTTAATAACGCCCCTATGCTATATTTGCACTCATTAAGGAAATATTTATTGAGCGTCTACAATATTCCAGGCAATTTTAAAAGTATTTAGAATATATCATCCAAAAAAGCAAAGATCCCTGTCTGTACCAAACTTACATTCCAACATGGGAAGACAGACTATATACATGATAGAGAGCTTAATTATTTAATATGTTAGAAATTGATAAGTCCTATAGATGACTGAAAAAGTACAACAGGATCCCCCTATGTGGGATCCTTGGAAACATACAATATTAAAAGGCCATTCAGGAAAGCCCATATTGAGAAGACAAGATTTGGATGAAAAATTAAAGGAAGGGGAGAGTGAGTCAAACAGTTACCTGGTGAAGAGAGTCCCAGGCAAAGGAAATACAAAGACTTTAAGACAGGGATATATCTCATGTGCTGGAATGGCTGAAAGAGATCTAGTGAGCTGGAGATTAGTGGATGAAATGAGAGAGGTAAGGACATCCTGATGATGCAGGCCCATGTAAGGCACTGTAAACATTTGGATTTGTTGCCCATTTTGTCAGAAGACTGATGTGACCTAACTTTTAAAATGGTCACTCTGGTGGCTTTGTTTGGGGTAGGTTGCAAGAGGGTAAGGGTGGCCTTTGGAAGACCTGCTAGGGAAGTATTATAGTAAGCAGGCAAGAGGTGATAATGACTCGACTCAGGGAAGTAGCAGAGGAGGTGATGAGAAGTAGTCGTAGGCTTCTAGATCTCTTCTAAAAGATAGACGGCAGTACCCTGAAAGGGTTGAAGACTAGAAATGTAAGAAAGTTTCAGTTACATAAGATTAAATTCTAGAGGTCTGCTGCACAACACTATACCTACAGTTAACAATACAGTGTTGTACACTTAAAACTTTATCTGGGGGCTGGGGTTAAGTGTTTTTACCACATTTTTTTCCAAAAAAGGAATAAAACATTAAAATGGAAAAATGAATAGAAATATGAATGTCAGTTAAGGAACGGATGTTTGCAATGATACAAATGTGAGCTTGTTGCTATCTAAAATCCAGCCATGGTAAATGGCATGAAGAAAGCAGGACAGAGTTAACAGTTATTAAGAAGTTTAATCAAGAGGACACAGAGAAAAGTTTGGATAAAGGGGTGAGAATGAGAGAAGAATCAAAGATGATTTTGACATTTGGGCAAAGAAATGGTAAGTCGTTAGTCCATTGTCACACCGTTACTTCATTTACCCACTGAAAGAAATATTTTTCAAGCATCTGCTATAGGCAGGGCAGAATACAAGCATGGGATACAGCTGTGAATAACAGTGCATTGTCCTGAACTTACCGTTCAGTGTCAGCAGAGAAAGGAGAGAGGCTGGGAGAACTTTGCCAAGGTGACATGTAAGTTGACTGAAGAAATATCCCTGTCTCTCAGACAAACCCGGGGGGAACAGATAGCAGTGGAGTGTTCTAGGCAGGGTGGTTTTCCATGCATCCTGGTCAGGGGCCAGAGCATTAAGGTCCTTGTGTTCCACGTAAGGAATTTTGATTTTATTTTAAAGAAAAAAGGGAGTCACTGGCTATTCATGTGGAACAAAATTACAAATTCAAGTCTCTGCATCTCTCTAATTTTGGTTTGCGCATGGAAAAATAAATAGACCCCTGGGATCTCTGGAAGTTTCTCTCCAGCTTTCAAACTCTTGATTCTCGAGTGATAAAAATGAAGTATCAGAATTAATGGTAGTTATAGGTCAGGTACTAAAACCAACCTGATGGAAATGTGTGAGTCAGTGGCTATAATTGATGACTTTGGCTAGTTCCTCTTGCGCCTACCATTTTATAACAGGTGGATATGATAAAGCACGGTAAATTCAGACAACTTGGTAACAAACCACTAAAACTTTCTCATCTTTTTGCTATTCTCAAGTGTGAAAGAAAACTACATATATACGTCGTCAAGCTCAACTGCTAAAGTTTTTACTATGAAAATCAAGAATATAAAAAGGTTATTTGAATAAATGCATTTCTGATTATTCTCTGAACAAGAAAAACTTTTGTGAAACTTTTTACTCTATGAAACATGATTATTTGATGAGGAAAATAAGAAATGTACTTGAGATTAGGTTTTAGAAGACACTAGGATGATAGACATTCCAACTTATCCCAAATTGCTATTACAGATTTTGTTTATTTTAAAAATAAACAATTATGCCGTACCCCGCATGTTCCATGTTTTGCAATCCTATAACAATTTATCTGATTTAACACATTTTTTAAAGCCATGAAAACAGTAAGACAATAGTATTTAGTTTTAAGTTGTGACCATAAGAGAGAGTGAAAAAAAGGAAAAGAAACTCATTCCTAGTCATGTTTCCATTCCTAAATACAGACTTAAATTATTAAATGTAATAATAAATTGTCAAAGTAAAGGACCCTACGACAGCAGTCTTTTATGAAAATGTATCTTCTTTAAAAAGATTGTGATCTGATTTATCAATACTTTTTTATTTTGCACCAAAGGTGAACAGAATATTTATCATAAGCTTAAAAATTGGGATTATTTTTGTTTAGTTTTGGTGAAATTTGGGCTGAGGAGAGGTAAGGGCCTTAAAGGATAAGTTAAATTAATTCAATGCATGATATATTTGGGATTTATACTGAAGATTCTGCCATTAAAAACTTGTTAAAGAGATCAAGGAGAGTTTGGGTATTTCATTTCAAAACTCCTAGCATACAAAATGATACTGAATGGATCCCTGGTGGCTTTCTCTCACTGAATCTAAATATCATGCTTCAAAAATGCCTTTATAATAAGTGATGTTTTCCATTTGATAACATTTATTTGAAACTGCTTTTAGGAAATTTATGATTTTCAAAGGACAAAAAGCATATTAAGATCTTTGCTTTTCAGTATTTATTAGATGTCTTCCAACACCTTACTTCTCTCAAAATTCAGTCAATATTTTCATTTTAAGTAATTAACTCCCTATGTGATTTTTAATTTTTGATGAGAAAAGATTTGAAATTCTAGTCCACATTCAATGAGATTATATCTTAATTGTTATTGTTCAAATTCAGTTTGTAGGAATGATTTATGAGCCTATTGTGATAATAGCTACTTAGAAACTAATTTAGTGGTTTTAATTTTACTTCATTAGCTTTAGAATACTTATTTTTTTAGAATACTTAGTTTTTTAGAATCTATGCCAAGATTTCATTGAGATTTCTTTTGTGTTCTGACTTTACCTTTCCAGTGTTAGAAATGATGGCCTATGAAATCACTTTAACTTTTTCTTAGATTCCATGTAATGTATTTTTGAGTTTGAATATTTTTTTGAATAATTATTTCCTTATTTGCTTTTTAAAAGGCTCTAAATAGCCCCCATTTCCATTTGTAAAGACTTCAAAGTATAACATATGAGTGATATGCTGATTCAAGTTTACTAAATCAGATATCTAGGACCATGCATTTTGAAGAAGGGTAACTGACTACAGAGATTCTAAAAGAACAGAGAAGGTCAAAAGAACATACATATATATATTTGGGGGGTTGAGGGGAAATTGTACATGCTAAAAAGAATGGATGTAGCAGCTCTGTCGCCCTAGTCTGTCATCTAGCCAAGCATTTTGCCAGCTCAAAACCCTAAGTGCAGTACGTAAGTAATCTGGGAACTATTGCTTTTATAGAATCACTGATTCAGTTTAAAAAAATTTGCCCCAGATGTTTTTGCAATTTTTTATGAATATATTTTGTCATAATGGACTATATCTACATTTGGGACTTAACAATGAATAACTATGGAATCTCAAATTACTTATTAAGGATTTTAGATCCTCAATTTCCTCATTTGTGTAATGTGGATAATAATAGTTTCTACTTCATGGGATTATTTTGAAGATTAAGTGATTGCTTAGGAAAATATCTGATTCATAATAAAATCTTAACTAATGTTTGTTTTTGTTGCTATCAAAATTATTAAAAGAACTATAAGAATCTAAGTCAGGAAAAAAAAAAGAACACACCTCCTTTAATTTAAACTTATTTGACCATTTTTACAAGCCCTTAGTTAAATGTTTGGGGAGTCATCAATCACTTAGGTTCAAGTTGTTTATTTTTTATCAGAAGATAATATAGGGGCCAGCTTTATCGCTCTAACATGTTCTTTTATTTAATAGAATTCTTTTTTCTTTTCTTATTTTCTTTAAATTAGAATTTTTCAAAACTTTTAGCTAGTTAACCACACATTAGTATGGGTTCTTATATTAAAAAGGTGATATCATTGATGTTGCTTTTCATGAAAATGTCCAGAATCACTTGAAAAAATATTACATATCAAAAAAGAGAGCCCAAGACTTCTTTATTTCTTTACCCAAAGGTATGGGTAAAAATAAATTTTAATAAGATTGAAATGTCATCTTCTTGTTATAATATATCATTTGAATGATTAAATTTCTTTTTATCAAGTGAAGGTGTAGAGCAATTAATCGTAGAAAGTTGCAATTTTTTCCAGAAGAAATAGCACTTAGAATTTCATTAAGATTGAAGATAGAAACCACCAATGATTAAAGTAGCAAGGTAATTATTAATACTTGATATTAGAATAAAGAGGCAAAGGAAGAAAAACATCATATGAAAAACCAGTGACAGTTTGAAATGATTACCCACCAAAGGCCCCAAAACTACACAGCACATATGTTATAATACGGAGTAACTCGTCTCCCCACTTTTTTATGGCTACGTGGCAGAAGACTATGTGTTAGAGTCTGTATTTATGATTGGCTGAGCTGTTTTGATGAATATTTTATTTAAATAATGGTTTTGACCACAATGACATCACTGCCTCTTCTAGATATTAGCCTTTGTACCATGTTTTATAGAAAAAATCATATTATTTTCCAGCTGTGGAATACTCTGACCCCATTTACTACTAATTGTTAGAGAATTATGGTATAAATCGCCTCTATAAAGAGCTGTTATTTTCTTTTTTCTAGTTCTTTTACTCCTGTTGAAGTCAAATGAAATACAGAAATCTTTGAATTTTACGTTTTATTTGGGAATCATAGAATTGTAATTTGGGGCATACACACAGACTGGGTGGTCTTCCATATATGTCCAAAGAATAAAGAAAGGTTGCATTTTTTTTTTTCCAAAAGAGTAATGTATTATTTTGAAGAAAAAAAAAGCTTATTGGTGCCAGAGAATCTTTGGGAGCTGGCAAGCTCTAATTGGTGAGTGACAGCAGTAGGCGAAACTAGTCTTAGAATCATGGCAGGTTGCTTCAGCAGTTACTAGATAAAACTGGTCACTCAGTTATGGTAGGTAGTTTCAGCAGCCGGGTTTGCAGAGAATTAAACTTTTGAAGCAATGCTATGCACCCCGAGTACTTTTTCTCCCCTGGCCCCTCTACTGCTAATTAGTTGAGTACAAGAAAAATGATCCAATTTGTATAATCAACTTTTACACTCTACTCTTCTTCTTTTAATAACTTCAATATTCATTTTGATGAAACTGAAACTTCTCATCCTTCTGAGTCTCCGGTTTCATTTCCTTAAGTATTTCAATCCACTCAACTAATATCTCACTCCTCATGGAATATGCCAGCAATTTCATCTTTCTTAAGTACTGTTTACTAATAACAGACATTTAGCTTTGAGTCCATTTTCCTTCTCTTAATTCCTTCTGCCCTCACTTTGTCTCCTGGATTCTTGCTTCTTGGTTTGTGGAGTCACAGATCCCATCCTAGACAAGAGGGAAGGGGGTTAGACAAAGGCATAAACACCAGGAGGCAGGGATAGGGGGCACCTTAAGAGTCTACCCACCACCCTGTTGTTGAATTAATACTTATTTAATTACCCCCTACCCTCAGCCACAGTCATCCCCGATAGAACTTAAACTGTTTGTGGGCAGGGACAGTTTCTGCTTTACCTTACCACGTGATTTCTATCTCTAGCTTCTAGCAAACAGTTTCATTAACGAATACTATTGAAGAGTTAATGAATGAAATATAGAAAAACTCTAATATGCTTCAAAAAATAAGTATAATATAATTAGGAGCATAAACAGTAGAAATAGAGCCCCTCGTTACCGGTATCGACTTTACATGTATTAAATTATTCTACTCTACCAAGGTCTACCTTTAGCTTCTGCTTTTCTACTCAGTTCTCAGGGACTGAGCATCTCAGCTTCCACTGGCTTATTGGCTTGCTAAGATATTCAACTCTCTCCTTCAACTTCATTCTGGTGACGCCATCTTGACCACGGCTTCATGCTTGGGGTCAGTGTTCCTGCTTATTTATGGAGAAAGACATTGGCTTAACTTTTGGTGTCCCTTTGAATGAGTCACGCAACCTCGTTAAGCCTTACTTTTCTCAATTCTAAAATGGTAGAAATAATATCCACCTCAGAGTGTTGTTGCAAAGAGTAAGTGAGAATATGTGAAATGACTGTGGCCATTTCCTGGCAAACATGTCTTAGTTTCCATCCTTTTTTCCTCAGCAGTTAGCTGTGCAAAAGTTTGGCTCAACCATGTCTTTTGAACAAAATTTCTTATTGGCAGGAGAGCAAATATTAACTAGACTATTCTTAAATGTTCTGTGGGATTGTATAACTTCTGTCCAGAGGTCAAGGATCTACCTGTTGTAGGGAGGAGGAAAGGTGATGGATGGCAAACTATTAGAATATTCAGTGGAACTGGTGCAGGGTCAGGTGGTCTCCTTGTGTTCCTCATACTAAGCTATTGGAGAGAAAATATCATTTCTTTAGTGAATAAATGCAAAAGAGGAATATCATCATCAAAGAATGAGTTAGACACCTTGGAAATTCTTCCTTTTTAAACAATCATATTTTATGTATGCTTTTTCAGATAAAGTGCTTTTATAGCTTCAGTAAATAAAGCATTTTTTAAAAAATGATACCTTGACCTCAGTTATGGAATCATTTATGAGTTGTCTTTTTTCCTAAGAAGAACACATTTTACCCATTGCGTAGTCCCTTGTTTCCTTCATATTCAGGTTATGAACATGTCATCAGTATCTTCAAGTACAAGCTATTGTTTTTTCCTGTGATACTCTGTTTGAGCACTAAGTCTTTGATGTGTCTGTCAGATATAGCCAGCAATCATCATAATTCATACTTTTGAATTTTTAATATCAGCTCCACAAACAGAAATGATAAATACTCAGTCCTTTAGTGAATACACAAAAATGAAAGAAAAGTTTGCTAAATAAGAAAAAAGATTGAAACATTGCTCTTGATTTTTGTTTTAACTCCATTGAAAAGAAATGGAAAAAAACACGTTGCTATGTTTTTAATCACCCTATCTCAGCCACTGTGTTTGCTTCAGATTTTTACAAAAGAGAATGCCAAGAGGTAAATTTTGAATCCGTTTCCACAGAAAGTATTAAGTACATAAGAGTACATCTATTATATTTTTGACAAATAGCTACCAAGAAACAATTCTCCTAAACAAATATTAGTATTAAAAAAAAAAGATAAAAAATAAAATAAAATAATAGTCAATGGCCCTGTTCTAAACTTTGGTGAATGGATCTAATTCATTTAGACTAGATCCACTTCCTTAAATCCTCCTTTTCACGTAAACATGAATCTTATTTGCCTCAGCGGAAAGGATTGTAGTAATTCAACCTCAGTACCCAGCCATGCTTGCTGAAAAAATGGTTTTTTTTTTTTTTTTTTTGAGACAGAGTCTCACATTGTTGACCTGGCTAGAGTGAGTGCCGTGGCGTCAGCCTAGCTCACAGCAACCTCAGACTCCCGGGCTCAAGCGATCCTACTGCCTCAGCCTCCCAAGTAGCTGGGACTACAGGCATGCGCCACCAAGCCCGGCTAATTTTTTCTATATATTTTTAACTGGCCAATTAATTTCTTTCTATTTTTGGTAGAGACGGGGTCTCGCTCTTGCTCAGGCTGGTCTCGAACTCCTGAGCTCAAACAATCCGCCCGCCTCGGCCTCCCAGAGAGCTAGTGAAAGAATGGTTTTTGAATAAATATACATCACGATAAATATCAGCACCTCAAATAAGCAATCACTTTGTGAAATGATTTTGTTTTTCCACACTATTTAACTCATTGCTATAGCTCAGTCATGTGTTCAAATTTATGTATGATATACTTCCCTGGCAGGGGAGATACCATGATCATGAAGGTGGTTTTCCCAGGGTGAGGTATATCCATTGCACTCCAGATGTGCTGCCCCCTGCGATTTCCGCAAATGCGAAACCATAGGAATCCTAGAAGACAATGTTGGAGAAACTCTGATAAACATTGGCCTAGGCAAAGAATTTATGAAGAAGACCCCCAAAGCAATCACAGCAACAACAAAAATAAATAAATGGGACCTGATCAGATTATAAAGCTTCTGCACAGCCAAGGAAATGATCATTAGAGCAAATAGACTACCTACAGAATGGGAGAAAATATTTGCATGCTATATATCCAATAAAGGGCTGATAACTAGAATCTATATAGAACTCAAGAAAATTAGCAAGAAAAAAATCAAACAACCCCATTAAAAAGTGGGCAAAGGACCTGAATAGAAACTTTTCAAAAGTAGATTAATGGCCATCAAACATGAAAAAATGCTCAACATCTCTAATCATCAAGGAAATACAAATCAGAACCACAATGAGATATCACTTAACTCCAGTGAGAAGGTTTTTATCAAAAAGTCCCAAAACAGGCTGGGCACTGTGGCTCACGTCTGTAATCCTAGCACTTGGGAGGCCGAGGTGGGCGGATTGTTTGACCTCAGGAGTTCGAGACCAGCCTGAGCAAGAGCAAGACCCCGTCTCTACCAAAAATAGAAAGAAATTAATTGGACAACTAAAAATATATAGAAAAAAATTAGCCAGGCATGGTGGTGCATGCCTGTAGTCCCAGCTACTTGGGAGGCTGAGGCAGGAGGATTGCTTGAGCCCAGGAGTCTGAGGTTGCTGTGAGCTAGGCTGACGCCACAGCACTCACTCTAGCCAGGGCAACAAAGTGAGACTCTGTCTCCAAAAAAAAAAAAAAAAAAAAAGTCCCAAAACAGCAAATGTTGTCATGGATGTGGGGAGATAAGAATACTCATACAATGCTGGTTGACTGCAAACTAGTACAACTGCTGTGGAAAACAGTAGGGAGATACCTCAAAGAACTA